>VZTY01026835.1:133530-150925 GCA_013400935.1 Turnix velox
GAGGGAGCGGGGGGAGAGAAGGCTGAGGGGAGAAAGGAGGAGAAGGAAAGGGGAGGGGGGGGCTTTGCGACATCAGGTGCTATTGAAATTAGCCGCGGCCAGATTGACAATGTTAATGATTTGGTGACCTCTACAACAACGGAGACCAGATTTCTGAACTGCTGCTTGTGTCTAGTAATTAAGGGCCGGCTGAAGAAACAACACGCATCCCTCTATTTTTATTATTTCTTTTTTCCCGAATTTTTTTTTTTTACTACTTCCCACCCCAACCGACACAGGAGCCCCCCTGGGCCGCAGCGATGTCTGTGGTACCTCAGCCATGCTTCAGTGCCTACATCTCCTTACCTCCCGCACGCCCGGCTCCCAGGTCTGGTGTATTTTAACTACCTTATCTTTCTCGACAGTTGCTTTCCCGAGAAATGCATATTTAATGATCTGCCTCTAGGCTTAAAGGAACAACAAAAGCACTTCCACACGCATTTAAAGCCGCGTTTATTTTCAGGTGCTATTGATTTTAATAATCAGCCCCCCTCCCTCTCCTTCCTTCAGCTTCTCTCCTTCTTTCCACCACCCCCCCACTCATAAAAGTGAGATTTTTTTCTTTTTTTAAAATATGTATTTTTAGAAGTGATTTGATGTTGCTGCCACTTGCCGCTGTCTGAGGCACAGCAGACACCTATCCATCAGAGCGCTCCCGGGGAACAACAGTAGTATTTCAGAATTATTTTACTGCCTCGCTTCATTATTCTTCAGCTCTACAGGAAATAAAACAACGGCCAACTTTGGGCATTTAAAAGATTTTTTTTTTCCCCCCTCTCCTCATCACCTCCTCCCCAGCCTTAGAAAGAAACGTGCTCAACTTAACAATGCACACTCATTAATCCTCCACTGGCTGACACTGAAAAACTTCACTTCCCAAGCACAATATTTCATCCTCTCCCCACCACAGCAAGTTGATTAAAAATTCTCTCAAGTTAGGAAGGAATAATTTCCTTCTACTGCTTGGAGTTTTTTCCTAAAGCACGTTCCAGCCAAAGCAAGAAGGGATGGCACTAATCGCAACTAACCTTCAATTTACGTTCATCTCAACTAAGGCAACTGTCACTCTATAAACATATGTGGGAATAACTTCATTTTACCCCAAACACATTCAACAGCCAAACACATCCTATAAGAAATTGAATATAATCGCCAGCATTTTTAAAACATAAGAGCTAAGAATGGAGAAATCTGGGATGGGCCATGCTACCAGCTCACTTTGCTCTTCTCTGGATAAAGAAAAATCAGGCTGCAAACCACCAAAGCCATTCTGAAAAATAGGTAATTCAGTAATCATTGTTCTAGAAGCCTTAATTTTTTAAAATATAAATTCACCTTCTAAACCGAGAGGCTCTGAACATTCGGCACATTGAAAACGTCTTAAAACCACAGACACGCTTAAACACACAAACTACAAACAGTGAAACGTGTGAAATACAGTAAGCTTAGAAAAATCTAGCTACAAACAGACCCAGCAAGGAGAAAAATCACATTTAAGACGACATTATAAAATCCATTTGTGGAATGAGCACTGAACTCAATTAAAACATGAACAATGTGAGAGGCTGCAGAGGATTTCTCTCCCCATGCATCTTTCTGAGCACATTTGTAGCTTGGCAAAAACTAGTACAGATTGAACTAGTTTGTAAAAGACACATTTCCCAACTCAAATATTTAGGTGACCGAGTAGCCTGAACACATTGGCAGCGAAACGTTAAGGGAGCCTGTATATTACCATATATTCTCGTGCAAATATACACCAAATATTTAAGTATAGCAAAAATTTGCATTACAAATCTAAGATCTCCTCCGGGGTTACTAACACTGAAAAAAGACATTCCGTAATTTTTTAAGTCTTTTCAACTTCAACCTTATCAACTTTGTTGCTATAAATTCATTATGCATAGCAAGCAACTCAGCCATTTTTTCCTCAAACAGCAATTGCACACTGTTCCTCTAAATACCAAAAAAATTAGCTGCCTTATCCATCTGTAAATTGAGGTGCTCTGCAGACTGACCGCTTTCCCCCCCAAAGCGCCCCACATACACACAGCCTTTCCAAGCATCACTAAAACAAATGCTCCAACATCCTCAGAGGCCTCTCTCAGTAAAGACAAAGGCAGAACCCTATTGTTGGAAAAAAAAAAGTCAACCTTATTCTCGTGTTTCTACTAGTACCATTTATCTGTCAGGGTAAGGGACTGACCACCGTACCAAGGCTGTGACATATTAGTAAAGCATCAGATTGTCACTAACAGCCCCTCCAGCATCAGCCAGCAAAGCCCCTGAGCAAAGCATATTTTTTTAATCCAATCTCCCATCCCCACAAAAAGAGAAACTTGTCTTAAAACAGCTAATCCAATACCAAAAATGAAATCACAGGGTTGTTTTCCCAGCTTTCTCCCCCCCCATACACACCTCCCTCCCTCTCCTTACCATAAATGAGCAGTTTCTTGACTCATTAATGACAGTTTCCCTTAAAAGAAGTGATCTCATATCACTGAGCCCCTCTCCACCACGCATACATCCCAAAGGTTGCGGGTATCTTAGCATCAGTAGCCGCTAGCAAGCTCTCTCATACAGAGCCCAGATGGACTATACCAGAAGCCAATTCAGCGTTAATAACTACCTACTCTGTGCAGTTTAGAAGCCTTACGTGGCATAATGTCCTAGGCAACAGCAGCCGATTGAAACCACAAATAAAAGACAACCCAATTCTCCAAAAGCATCAAAAGGAAAAAAAAAACCACCAACACACCCCAATAAATTTAAGAACGATCTTTTTATAGAAATAAAAAAAAATCTTACTTTTATAAGATTAAACTGAATCCTTCACCAACACATGAAAAAAAAGGAGGAAAAAAAAGAAAACCCAGATGCTGCCCAGAAAAAGTGACAAAATATTACCTCATTATTTAACAAAGCAGCATTAAGCGTCCTGCTGATTTCAAACATCTTGCCACAGATTTTGGTTAAGAGAAACAGAAAAGAATCCTTTGCAAGCCCCTCTGTCTGCAAAGGGTTGCTCAATTTTCTTGCGCACAACAGAATAGTCAATATGTTATTTCCCTAGAGTTCGCACATTAAAACATCTAGTCAGTGAGCTGAATTTTCCCCTTATCACACTGTAGACTCCTGTTATATGTACTGCTCTCTTTGCAAGATTAGCCTGCCCCAAACATGGCTGTTGTTTAAACTATTCTTTAAAGTAACAGTTCACTCCATAACCACCAGGTGGGCAGTGTACACAGATCCAAGTAACCATCTTAAAGATTTTTCTTGGAATAGCTGCTGGTTGTTATATACAGCATAAAACCACCCTACACTTCTCAAGCAGGAGGAAGAAAAAAAAAAATGTATGTTTTGCACTGTTTTATGCCCTTTCCTCCCCAGAAACAAGCCCACACAGGAAAACTCTCCAAAAAAACCACTTTTACCCTTGATTTTTTTTAAAGGGACCTTAAAATTTACACAGAAGCATTTCATTCAGCAAAAATTGAAGTAAATGATAAAACCCAATCAGTTGTGAGAACAACAGGTAATTAAAAGGGAAAGCACACCCCTAAAAAGATACGTACTATGGAGGAAACCAAATTAGCATTAAGTTCAGCACAACACTGTTCTTACACAAATTCAGCACATAAATAATTCACATGTGGGCAGAGTCTGTGAGAAAGTATGAACTATAGCTTCAAGCAAATTTGAAGACAACTTGATAAGATGCTGCTGTGATGCTTTTTGGCTTAAGTTCACTTATGAAACCACCATTGCATGCATCACAGCTCAAGACTGAAATACATGGAAAGTATCCAGTTTTCAACAGCACCGAATTTCCCCAAACTGCCCCCTTTCCTACGTGCCTGCAAGCTATTTAAATTATTTTTAATTGTACTTTTAAGGTCAATGCCCTCAAGGAATACTCCCATTGCTTAAAAAAAACCCCACACAAATACACTCACTCTACAGCAACACCCCAAGGCTTGAGTGAGATTGGGATCTGTGTGTTAGGAGCTGTACAAACATTCAAAAAGTCATTTCATACCACAGGATTTATAAACATCATTCCCAAGACTGCAGCACAAAACAGAGGTGTGAGAGAAGAGTAAATGAAGAGCATCACAAAACACCTTTACCAGCTAGGATAAATTGGTGAATAAAAGCATCTCTGGTAACCACCATCACCAAGTAAGAACCTAAAAAGTCAATTACTGAGGTTACAGAAAAAATGCATTATCTGGACAGGGGCTTCTTCAGATTTATCACCTCTTTCATTTATGGCAATCCTTGCTGAGTAAGTATATGCAGAGTAGTGATTTTCTTTGTTGGCCTTTAACTAATATTAAAGTGATGCAGTAATGACTTAACCTTCTTGAATATGTATTGAGTTTCAAGTCATCCCTTTATATATGAGGAGAAAGGTTATTTGCATCGATTTCTGTTTGCATGAAATAAGCTTATTTTCTCCTTCACCATATGCCTTGAACACTAATTAAAAGTGTCACTTTCTTCTAATGCAAAAAAGTAATCATTTAGTAAATAAGTGTTCTTGGTTTTTTTTGGTCATGGCAATTATTTAAGGACTTAATATTACCAGGTAACTTCACGGTTTTACCACACACCGACTTAAGACAAATGCTCTCTAACTATACTTTTTTCCAAATAAGAAAATCAAAATAAACTTAGAAGTGCATCTTTAAGAACCGACACTCCTCTTACCCCGAGGCAAATCCATCCAATCAATATGAAACCATTCACATGCCACCATCTGCCAAGCTGTAGAGCAATGTGGCTGAACAGACCCCTCACAAAGCAGCAGTGGTCTCCCTTTCAGCCTATTAGGAAAGCAACAGAGCTCTCATGTGCAGGGACACAGAGCTCCCAACTCACACCAGTTCTTCCATGCACTGCTACAGAACTCCCCTAATTTTTGCTGCTTGAATTTCCAAGGTAATCAAAGCAAGAGGGAGGGGAAAATTATCAGTAACAGCCTTATTTCACTGCAGTACAAAATAAAGATCTCGGCTTAATTCTACCCTAATATGATTACATCAAGCCATTTAAATGCTGCTGCCTGCAAACTATAACCTGGCATTTTCCACTCTTCCATTTATGCCTTGAACAGTGCTGTTCTTTTCCAAGACATTCCTACCATAAAGTTAATATTTAATTCTGATCAATGTGTTTGGTTGTTTGACAGATGGAAGGGTGCAGGTGGATGAGGAACAAAGGAGATGTGTGAGAGCACGAGATGGATTTGAACTACAAAATGATTTAATAGAAGACAATGGGCTGGTAAAGGATGTTAGACAATGCAAGCACTAGGGTTTGCCCTATGCAATAATTCAAGAGACTCTGCAGAAAGTTCAAGGTATCACATCAACACTATCTTTAACAACACTGAGTTCTCACACTGCAGATCTCAATATAAAATATCCTCTATCATCCATACCTGACTAACAATAAAGCAATAGAATAGGGAACATGAAGGGGTGTAAAACCCTTACAGACATACACAGAGAACTGCTCAGCAAAATAAAACATCCCACCAGCTACCCTGGGGAAACTGAACAGGAGTGGGTGATTAAGACTTAACATCACATACTGGAAATGTTCCTTAGGCAACTGCTCTTTCAGGTTAGGGAATCTATGTATTTTGAGAAGAGTCAAATTTTTAGGTATTTTGTAGCAAAACCTTAAAATCACAATAATCAATCATTACCCACAAAAAAAAAAATCAGGAGTTTAAAATACAACATAATTTTTTAGAAAATAGGAGGGGAAAAAAGTGACATGGTTTGGAGTTTTTATTGATCTAATCTGATGATCTTCTTAAGACCTGTCCCTGTCTCCTCTTCTGCCCCTACTATGAACCTCACTGACAAGCTGTACCAGCTCTGCTGCTGATGCAATATACTACCTGGCACAATGAGATTCCTCCTGATGCTGGGAAGATTAAACATGCCACAAGACTACCTGGAAAAATCATCACTTTTCATCTATGTCCACAAAGAAAAAAAAGAGTAGTTAAAATATCTAGCTCCTTAGAGGTGTGGAATGAAGAGAAGATGCAAAGCCAGACAAAAAACCCCTCCTACACACTTAAAAGCCTCAATGAGGAATTTATATACACGAAGCTCAGGCAAGTAGTCACGGTTCCCACAGAAATCACACTTCAGCTGTTTTAGCACAAATATGCTATTTAATGTTGCTTGCCCACTTTCTTTTTCTTGCCTTAGAGATGTGCAATTTGGCTGCTGCATAGCTGCTCTAAGTATCACACACCAGTTATCCAAAGATGTGTGTATTTGCAAATCCCACTGTGGATACTTATGTTTGAACACTGGGGGCCTGGAAGAAAACTCTCCAGGGCACAGCAGAGCAGAGGTAACCAAATGAATAGATGTAAATAGCTCTGATGATGAGAGAAGCCTCAGTGATAGGAACCAGATCCTCAGTTTCAAAGCCAAAGGCTAGGCACTACATGCAGACCTAGACATGCATCTATTCCAGTGAACAATCTTAGAGGATTCCTGGGAACATCAAGATACAAGGCAACCACAGAGGTGGGCCAGCATTGCTGCTACAATATGCAAGAAAGGTTTGGAGAAGATGATTCAGCATGTTCCCAGCACAACCAAAGGCTAACAGTGTCCTTGGCATCTCAGCTCATCACTCCTCTCCTGGCTCCCAATTGATGCTTTGCAAACCACAGCATCCACTCAGTCACACAGTGCATCTTGGCAGGCCATTATTTTCAATATCTTTTAAAGAAGCCCCAGTCAATGCTGCATGGCTGAAAAGCAAAAGGCAGCATATGTAGAGGTTATCATGTTAATACAGGAATAAAATACTAGCAATTCTTTTGCCCTTTCCCAGTTCTTCTAAAATTCAGAGTTACTGAAACTTGGGTAAAGCATTCCACATCCTAAATCCTACAACTTGCCCTCCCACCACTGCAGGCAGGATTTGACCCTACCTACAGAGACATTAAAAACATTTCTACACCACTGTCAGTTTTGTATAATACAGTTAGCAAAGTTTCAACTGTGCACAAACGAAGACATTTTCAAAGATTTATGACTGCGTTTTTAAAATGTATTTACTTGTAAATAATGAAAGGACCTAGACACTGAAGAAATCTAGACTAACCAAGGAGACTTACATGAGTTCAGCCATTTTTAATGTGCATATGCATGAGCACAAAAAAACCTTATAAAAGATGTGAAAGGAGTCTTTCAACCAGCATTGCCCAATTTAGAAAAATCTCATGGATTTGCTCTAAAACAACCTCTAACAGTGTGCTCTATGCCTAGCTCTCAGGCCAAGCAGTATCAGTAACAGGAACAAAGCTAACCTGAAAGAGGGATTCCTGGCTGCAAGACACAGATCAGAGGTTCTGGAGAAGAGTGCAAGACAGCTCCATCAGAAAAGAGGTACAGCAGGAATCACAGGAGACCAACAAGCAACATGCAGAAGGGTGATCCCTCCTATTTGCTATTAAACAGCAAGGATGCAGAACCAGGGAAGAGACAGACAAAGACAATAAAGTGTCAAGAGCTATTAATTGTCCCAATAACTTCTTGTTAGAAGAGTTGGCACTTAGAACACTGGAGTAACAACAGGCAGAAAGTAAGTAATACCACAGTTTCATATTTTAAAATCTATCACTACCCTGCTGGGTCAACCCTGTTGTGCAATCTATTCTCAAACCCAGGGTGTTTGGAAGTTTTAAATGGCTTCACCAACCAAATCAAGTTTGCATCATGCTCCCAAACTTAAACTTGCATTTGCAAGTTTTATGACTTCAGAAGCTTCTTGAGTTAACTTCATACGACTCCTTGAGAAATAAGGGTTAAACAAGCTTCCCTAATAAGGTACCCTAGAACTCAGGGATGAATGGTGGTCTCACAAACATAGCTCATACAAATCTTAAGTGTAAATTTAGATTTCAGAATAGCAATTTAAGAAAAAACCCACAAAACGCAAAAACACAGTGAAATGTAGGAAAAGGCCAGCACAGACAATGTTTAAAGAAGAAACAACACCAAGTCTGAATCTTCCCCAAGGATACAAAAAAAGCCTCAAGAAATGCAACTAAAAAAATAAGCCTCATCTCCTTCTCTTGCTCTCTACAGCTCATGGAAGTTGTCTTGAGATTGGGTCAACTCTAATTGGGAAGTCTAAAGCTTGCCTACCAAGTTTCAGATTTCCACATGCATTTATGGCTTTTTACACTTCTTGGCAAAATATCTGAACTCCAGCTACCCTGGGGGCTCTTCACCACCATAGTGTAATCTTCAGTGTAACTCAGCATAGTTGTTCCTCAGTACAATGAGTAACTCCAGGAAGCTTCAGATTGTCCAGGGAACCAGAGTGCAGGTCAAGACAAAAAGACAACTGCAACAGCCACAACTACGCTGGTCTGTGCATGTGAAAAGCCTACCATCTCCAGAAACACAAAAGCCACATTTGATTTATCAAAAGAAAATACTCATTAAGGTTCATTTCCTGAACTTAAGGCTAGATGCTCTCTGCACTAACAGAAGCTTTGATTCTGGACGGTAACACCATAGAGCAGAAGCCTCAAGCAAAAAAGGGTTCCAGTATATCCAATTTATGGCTACTGAGAAAAGCAACAATTGCATCAAAACAGCTACCCTGAAAGCCTATCCTGCTACAGGCCATCACCCTGCAGTTTAAGAGTATTTCACTCCATTACTTGAAAACATTTGTATTCTTCCAGGCGGTTTCATAAGGATTCCCCAATGCAACAAAAAACAACCTTTCTTTTAATAGTATCACTGGATACATTGTACCCTGCATCCAGTGACACCCTGCTCTACTTGGATAAAACTTAATTGCTCTTCTAACATCTAACAATGAAGGAACTTTGAACTCGCCTTACAAACAAAACAGATCTTCATTTTTAACAATTTCTATTGCACAAACACCTACAGGTACATATATCAAGTAAAAAAAGCCTAAAAAATGTTTCAAAGGGGCACAGATACACACCAAGTGACCAAGTAGGATTCTACTCTGCTGGGGCAGAGGTCCTACTTCCGTGGGTACAGGAAAACCAGAGATCAGTGATACTACGGAACAGAACATCAAGACAATTCCTACTGCTACCACAAATCAGCAAAAAACCCTTATACCCACAGTTTCTTTATCCATATTTTTTTGCTTCAGTTTCTGTTGCCTGAATTATCTTCAGCTTTTTCTCAAAATGTAAGATAATAGAAGTGAACATCACAAAATAATGCAGTTCCGTGGTGGATATTTCAGCTCATGACCTTTCAGGTTAATGGCCCTATTTAAATTTAAGACACAGTGAACCTGTTAACCAATTACTCCCACTGACCTCAGTGGCAATCAGAAGCCAGTCAACACCAAGAAAGCAACCAATTATTTTGGGTGCTATCATTTGTTCAGGAAATAACTCTCCTCAGATGGTTCAGAGAGTCTCACAGGCTGGTGGATGATGCCATGGCTTTACCTATTCCTGCCTGTCACTTCTCTGCTACCATATGCTAGAGGACAACAACTTGGTTACAAAACTCCTGCTAGCACAGAAATCCCCTCAGCATCCCAGATCACACACATTTTCTTTTGTTCTTTCTACTGAAATCAGTTTGGATTTATTAACTTCACACTTGAGCCTTCATCAAGGGCCTCCAAGCACATGGTCTGTGCCCATGACTTCAGTCTATGACAAACTCCATGATGAAAACTGCAGCTCTGCACAAACTCCCGATAGATGCAATCTCCCCAAGTAAACACCCTAAATCCCATCACTTGCTGTCCCATGTAAAAGCAAGGGTTGACCTTCCCTTTGGTATCCTAAGATTGCAACAGTCACTTAATAGTCAAAACTAGATGCAATATTTCACAAGCTTTTATGTAATTAAGGAAAAACAGATACAGTCACAAACTAGACAAACCAAAGTAAGATCAGATAGTGAAGATGAATGTAGGAAAAAACACCTAAGCATACACAACACTATCTAGTTCCAAATGCCTCCATGAGGCATCAAAATGATTTTTAATACACTGCAGTCAAACTTAATGAAGGTTTTACTTTGTTCAGCTATTTAGGACACCAGAAATAGCCTTGACAATTTCTGCACAAGGGACTGCTTGTAAGGTCCAGATTAAGATGGACAGGCCAGATGTCTGGTGCACCCAGTTTCCTCATCCCTTACCCTGCCCACAAGCTCAGTCTGAGCATCCTGTTCAAATCAGACTGCTGAGCGCCTGAGCATCACAACTTGTCAGCTGATGACAGTCCCATACCACAACAAGATCCCAAATGCATTGTTCAATGCTACATAAGCAACATAACCTGGCAAGATGACAAACAGGTTTCCAAGAGAATGATCTGCAGAGAGCAGCCTGAGGCTGAATCAAGGAAGGAGAAAGACCTGGGGCCATGTCACTGCCAGGTATGCTCCTGGGTACAGGGTGCCCTAATCAGTCCTACCTGCAGCCTCTACCATCCCAGTACTCAGTTTTAAGTTCAGGGCTGGGATACAAAAGAGAAAAAAAGTTCTTAATTTTGTGAAAGCACTTTATCCTTGACTAAGTGGACAAAAAGCCAGATGCCTTCAATTGTAATAATACATCTCATTTCAGTGTAAGGTTGGGTTGACAGTTCAAACACTTGCAGGGTAAGACTGGTTAGATGCACTGACATGCAGCCAGCATGTTCCTACTACATGCTGCAGCCTAATAATACAGATTAATTCTTTTAGCTATACCAGTACCATAAAGGGTAGTTAATTCTGGGTGTTAATAACCCTGATTCAGAACTCGGTTCAGCTATGTACTCTCATTAGCCAGACCATCTGTGGAAAGGGAACAACCTACACTGTCACAGCACACAAAGCCTGGGGCTGACCTTAATATCTTCCCCCACATCCCAGCAAAGGACAAGAGGAAGAGTCTGGCATCAGTTTCATTCCACTGCCAGAGGAAGATGTCTGGGCAAGAAAGCCAATTTCTCACCCCTCCAATCACACTGCCAGCTGTGGGAAACAGAGTGGCAACTTCTCTTCCTCCCAAGTTCCCACTGATGAGATGGGAAATTCATCTGTCCTGTTAGCGTTAAGATACCACAGGACTTTGACTCAGGGGAAAGAAGCAAAGTTCCACAAATCATGCGAAACAATAAATCCTCCTGACATAATTCACAGCTAGTGTAGACTATTTGATGGACTGGAAATTGCCCAGTATGACATGGAATTGCATTGCAAATACACAGGATTTGTTGCTTTTGATCTTGCTCCTTCATCACAGATCTGCTAGCAAAGGCTACTGTACATTTCCTGGTGGACATCCCTGCAGGTTCTTTGTACCTACACAGTTACTACTCAAGACACCAAGCTTCCTTTGACTAGTGCAAGAGCAACCTACAAAGATGATTTATGCACATCAGATAGGCTACAAGATACATTCCAGCACTGAGTGAAACATGCAGTCATGTCTAAAGACATCCTCCTGTCAATTCAGGTTCTGTCCTCTTTTTCTAAACACATAATGCTTACAGCATCTGCTTTTCTGGGCAAAGAAAAAAAACCACACACTCCCTCCTCAGAATGGACAAACACAAAACCACCCAAACGCATCTGCTCAATGTGCTAATAACCTCAGGAAATGCATTTTTTTTCCTTATCTACCAATCTCTTGTCTTTGCTTCCCTTGACCACTTTTCCTATTTATTACATTTCATCTGTCAAAGTACAGATGTAGAGAGCAGTCCTGGCACTGCTGCAAGCTCTCTCTGCTTATGCAAGCGCTCAAGAGCTCCAGTGAGCCAAGTACAAACCACAGCATGGAGCACAGAGAAGAAACTCTCAAGGAGAGTGAATTGGATGGCTCTTCCAAGACACCATTAAAGCCAATACTTTCCTTAGAACAGTTTAATTCAACCATGAGTACATTAACTCAAATTCTACTATGGCAAATACTGACAACAAGTACCTCCATTTAACCAAAAAGTAAATAGCCCAGATTATTAGATGCTACTGAAGATGTCACTGAACATATAACAAGTGTTTTATGCCTCCTCATCACAGCACAGGAGAAAAAACTCCCACCAATCACAGCTGCTAGTGGGAACCCTTGCCCCATGGAAACATCCCTTCTCTAAGGTACTGGTATTCAGTTTTGCTGCAATGCAAGTCCTTTCCACCAAAGGTATGAGCACAAATTTATGCTTTTCTTGGATGTTTGGTTTTACAAAGCTTTTAACTACTCCGTGTCTTTTAAAACTTCCACTTTTGTTATCTATTCCAAACTTGTCAGTAGGTTAGAAACCCACTAAGCAAGAACAAAATCAAGCAAGCAATTAAAAACCAGGGACTTGAAAGAGGAGCAACAGTTAAAAAGCACAGGGAAGTGATGGACTTGCAAACAGGAACCCAGCAAACTCCATATCACATCTGCTTTATATCAGAATTCCTATTAAGCATTAATAATTTGTATACACTAAGGTCATTCAGGGTTGTGTACAAGCACCAAGGTACAACTTAGCCAAAAGTAGTCTCACAGAAACTACTACTACAGAAACTGCCGAGGACATCAAAATACATCAACTGGGGTATAAAAAACATTTACTAAAATAAACATGGAAAATGATATTTTAAAAAAAGTAAATACAGAAGGATATACAGTGAACATTCTTGTTGTTAAGGTCAGGAAATTCACTCTGTATTACCCATAAAGCACCAGCACATAGATATTTATATTTTATAGCAAACCTGTGTGCTTAACTGAAAGACCTAAAAAAATAAGGGCAGACAGACTTGAGCAACAACAAGATGCAAAGCCTCTTTAGCTATACATCATACAGAAGTTTGGAGGACAATGGTTCAAGTAAAGTCAACTATGTTGGAAATAGTGCATGAAATCCCAGAAGTGACAAAACTACTAGTCAGTGAAGAAAATGAAAGGAGCCAAGTGGAAGAAAAAAATCAAGAAGAAAAAGTAAGCTTTTTTTTTTTAGACAGGCAGGCAAGGGGCCAGATAACATAGATGGACACACATGCAAAACAAAAAAAAAAAACACAGAAAAGCATAGCTTTATCTAGAAGTACAGCAAGTGAGAGATTTGATAATGAACTAAGAAGCAGGGACACATTAGGTCCAAACTAAGGAATGACAGCAAGCAGTGAGGGGTGCAAACAATTTTTCTTGCACCGGGAGGAAAAAAAAAAAAAAAAAAAAGCACCTTCTAATGCAAATGGATGAGCTGATTAACAAAGCTTGCAGAGGCTGTTGTGAAAGACGGGTGAATGGAGAGAACCCGAGGGAGATACTAAGAGCATGTAAACCAAATCAGGGAGCAGCTGACCGCATTCAGGAGGAAGAGGCTCCAGGAGCACTTAGAAACACGAAAACAAGAATATGACCTAGGCTGCTTGAAGCACCAGCAAACACACTCAAGTCGATGGCAACAAGAGGCATCTGTTTGATGTCTCCTTAAACTGGAAAAGCATCAGCTCTGAAATTATTAAGAGTAATAAATAATATTGCAAAGTGCCACCAAAAAAAAAAAATCTTATTTCTGCTGCAGTCGCACAAAACCCACACAGAAGCTACACTTGTTTTCCCATACTAAAACCCAACTGTTGAAAGGTGGGAAATATCCTTAATTTATCAAAATCCCAAGCCCAATCTCCCACACACTAACTTCAAATCATTACGGAAACAAAGGCTGTGTATTGTGAGGGTACAGAAGTGTGTTGCTTCATTTTAAAATAGTTGACTACGTCAATGAAATTGCAGATGCTTCTGTGCACTTCAGGGACTTCAAACATCGCATCAATTATCTGAATAAGTAATGAAAAGACATTGTGAATAAAATGGTTCACCAAGCCTGGTTCACAAGCCAATTGCTTTTTGAGTCCAATAATATACTGTAAAATTTGTCATGCTGGTTTTGTTTTTTTTTTTTTTTTTTGCAAGAGGTTAAGAGTTTGCTGTGTTTCTGTGCTCTACTTGCTGCAAGCAGTTTGGGGAAGAAAAACTAAAGAAAATAAATCGCTGCAAGAAGAGTAACACATGTTTAGATATTCCACTATCACCAAAAAACTAAGTGAAGCCAGAACTCTTAAGCCCAAACAAAGGGGAAACACGAAAAATCTGAGCAGCACTTCGGGCTGGGGGTAAGTAATTGAATGCTTCAAAAATCCAATCTTTGACAAACTGGACTAGGTCACAGCAGAACAAGAAACGTCTGTGTGTTGAGCTACTGTTTCCAAAGAGTCTCTTACCAGCACCTGGAAACAGAGCAAGCATAAGGCTGATTATCATTTCCCTAACCCCCAAGGAAAACTATCATGCAAGATGTTTGAGTAAGAGCAATGTTCTGTTTATGAATGCTGCTCTCCGAACAGCATTCATAAACAGAACAAAGACTAAACAAAAGGCTAAACAAGTACATCATAATTAACAACTACAACCAAACTTTTAATTAAGATAGGTAAGAAAAATCAAGGAGAACTAATTAAAAAAACATCAGCATACACAATTCCTCAGAAAAATCTGAATCGGGACTGTGAAGTAAACAGCCTAATTGGAAGTGACCACAATTATTTTGTCACTGTTACCAACTTCAGTCATGATTTTTCAGCTTGCTCTTTAATCCTGCATCTTGTTTGTACTTCATTGGAATACAGGATTCTTCCACCTAAACTCTTCAAAAGCGGAACAAAAGGGAAGAAAAGACCACAGATTTAACTTGGACTTAACTTTATGGCATTATTGTTACTAGCTTTCAAGCACTCATTTCAGCCTACAACAGCATAATTCTTACAGGGTCAGAATTATAATTATTACACATTATCCCCCAACCATTCTAAACAAATCCAGTTAGTATGAATGGACC
Source organism: Turnix velox (assembly GCA_013400935.1). Classification (NCBI taxonomy): domain Eukaryota; kingdom Metazoa; phylum Chordata; class Aves; order Charadriiformes; family Turnicidae; genus Turnix; species Turnix velox. Next base: position 148,460 of record VZTY01026835.1, read on the forward strand.
CTGATATACTGCTCTATAAACAATGCTACAGTCTGTTCCTTTTATCCAGGCAGCCAGACCAGTACAAAAGATGATGCGATTTCACACAGATTTTACTGTTAGGTATGAACTTGCCTTAAGGCCAAAAAGCTGTTACAGATAATATGAATCTAACCAGCAATATTAAGGTTTTACTTCTTTCCTCTTATATACTACCCTTCTGTGAAAAAAACCACCCCATCTATTCTCATTACTTTCACCATTCTTCAAAACAGTTACCAGGCTGATTTGAACAGTAACAGTTAATGTTGATAGAAACAAACAAAAAATGCTGACACAACCTAGATTTAAGAATTTGCTACCCACCTACTGCTAGAAAATAAATTGTTCAAGTTGCTTACACCCAGCTGGAGTAAACCCAGTACACCTGGGCAAAATAAATACTTGAAAAAGGCAATCCCACCCACCAGCCCACAACACAACAGCAAACATTTGTAATTCACAACTTCCATCTCTTTTCACCACAGTGCTGGTACTGGAAACCCAATACCCAACTGGGACACACACACACCAACAGTTCCTGCTTGGCAAAAACTTAACAGAAACTATCTTGAAGGAGATCACTTACACAACTAAACAGAACAACTCCACTTATAAAATATGATCTTATATATAATAGATAGTGAAAGGCTTTAAAAAATACTGTTCTGGCGTACCACTACACATTAGCCCAACCTAACCCTAAGGCTACCCAGGAGGACTCCACTGCCTGTAATAATAGTTTTCCCATGCCCATGTTTAAAGTAAGAGGATGCAGGACCACCTGCAACTTGCCAAGTATTATGGTTGAAGAGTGTCAAACTTTTTCCCCCAACCCCTGCAAAGCCAGGGTATCCTTCATTTGTAAAGCAGCCTCTTCTCAACAAATGCCAGAACACACATATGAAGCCATCTATTTCAAACTACCAAGTTGCAGGCATTTATTTCTTCATGCAGAGATAAACACAAATAAAAATTAATCCTGTATATGGCTAAAGAGTTTTCTGTGCTTCAATACACCGTTTAATCTCAAAAACATCCACGCCTAGGCCATGCATCTCACTAGCAATGACACTGGACTTCTCAGACTAATCCCAGGTTTCTCCACAGCTAGACATCATCTATGAGTCAACGTTTTTCTCTTAAATACATAAAGTACTTATTTCTGTGCAAAGGCCTCTTCCTCCACATTTAAGTCTCACATTGTAACTGATTTTGATTAATCTGTCACTTAAGTTACTTTAAGACTTATCCGCCCTTACTTTTTCTTAAAGCAGCTCAGAATACTAACAAGATAAACATAATACTGCTCCAGCATCTCCAAACATCACCCAATTTAAAAATCTCATTTACTTTTCATCATTTAGGCTTCCTATTTTGTGCGTCACTCAGCACAGATAGTGAAATTAGACTATCAATTTCACTTTTGCTTTGAATACACTGCAGGTTCTGCTTCAAAACCACTAGAACATAGTTCTCATTCCACATCTCCGATCTTGATCTGAAGCTTTTACATAATGAAACAGCAACTGCTCTGATTTTTATATAAAAGAATTCACAACTGCTCTCCCTGGCCCTTTTTACAGGGAAAGGCCAAGTGCTGGCACCAAATGAAGCCTCCAAAGTATCTGTTAAATAAAATTACCTGGTCTTTTACAGTGCAGAGACAACAGAAGCCTTAAATAGTGCTAAGGGTGCCATTGAGTACAACGACCTTCCAAGGAAGGCAGAGGGAGACCTGCTTAAGAACCAATAAAAAAACGGACTAGTAATGCAATATGACTTATCAACTCTTGCCTTGTTAAGGTTTAAAAGATAATTTATCAACACATAGCTGCCTGGCCTCAAGTCCCTACAGTCCATACAAGCCCATACCTCTTTCTCAGCAAGTGCCATTGCACTTAAAAATTGCTCAAAGGAAATATTGAGAGAAATAAGCCTTTTAATACACCTGCTTATTGGAAACACTTTTGCCATGTAGCTTTCATATAGGTTTTAGAAAAACAAGCGAATTAAAGCTACAAATATAACAAAGTTAACCTTCTAACAGCTCAGAATACTTCATATTACCAACTGCATAGTAGGGGAAAAAAAGCGCGCATTACTGGCACAAAAACACTCTAAGTTCCGTAGTAAGTATCAGGCAATTAAAAACATACTATCATGGGTAAAAATTTTAATTAAAACACACCTTAATTGTGCTAATCACAGCGAACTAGATTGAAGCGCTTAAATTGGCCACCACGTGCCCGCGGGCTGGGACGCGGAGAAACCTTCGTCCCAACCAATTTAACCTTTTCCTTCTCCCCTGCCAGCTGCAGTCACACCCACTCGGGTAAATCCCACAAACACCTTTCTCTTCTAAAAAACCCTCAAGTTTAGTAAACACGGTGAGAAAACACCGCTTTTTGAGAAGGGAATAAAGAACACCTCGGGATGGGGGGGGGG
>VZTY01026835.1:151642-166008 GCA_013400935.1 Turnix velox
CGTGTGGAAGAGGGAACGAGCGAGCGGGGAAAGGGCTTTTTATCTCGAACGGGGCGCGGTGCGAAATCGGCGGCAGCTGGGGGGAGATCGTAGGGCCAGCTGGAGGAGGATGGAGAGGGGGAAGAGGGGTAGGGGAAGAGAGGGGAATGGGTGACCCCCACGGAGGGATGACCCCCCGTGAAGGGGTGCGTGACGGTAAGCACCGGAGCCGGGGTGTAACGTACCCAGCGGGTCTGCGCCGCTCTGCTCCCTCCCGGGGCCGCGACGCTTCCAGGTGGCCGGCGGTGTGCAAGTGCAGATAAACGGCAGCAAAGGCAGGGTTTTTTCCGATCCGCGGCTCGGAGGGGTGTGATGGGGTCCGTGGTGACCCCCCGCCGATAAAAATGCACGGGAAAGAATTCCTGAGTCGGTTAAAAAAGCCTCTTTTTTTTTTTTCCTTCTTTTTTTTTTTTCCTTCTTTTTTTTTTTTCTTCAATCAATGCTCAGGGAAAGGATAAGACGATGTGACACAAATGTATGATGGTGTGCCGCAAATAGAACATTGTGGGAAGCTTTCCCTTAAAACATAAGCTTTGTCCTATATTTTTTCAAACAGTTTATTTCCTTGCTGTGTAGGTCATTCCTAACATTAGGCTAAATTTAGCTGAAGATACACCACCAGCAAAGGCAGACTGGCTCAGAAAGCTGAATTAGATCCACATTCTCATCTGCCTGGCCTGGTAGCAAAAAATTACTTACATTCTTCTTTTATTTTTATTTTTTCCCCCCCCCGAGGGAGGTTGGTTAAATGTAACAAAATATCAAGCATTTCATTCAAATACTTTATGAGGTATTTTGCCCCATATACTCTTGTATATACAACTTGTGTTAATTTCAAGGGTATTTCAAAGAGTGGGGAAAGTGCAGCTCTAAACATCTTGGGCTTTTTGAAGATCTGTACCTGAAACTTCAAAACTGTGGTCTAATCTCTGCTCCTGGTAAGGATGGCAGAATTTTTTGCTTATTTATGCACTTTGATTTTCAGCTCTTTTGGTATAAATTTAGCTGTGGGTGGAGTAACCTGAGCCAGATTTCTCCCTATACATACAAAGCGAGGGAGACATGCATGATTCTGTGTCAGATTGACAATGAATTACATTTGCTAGCAAATGCTGGATCAGAGCCATCTGTTTCAGAAATTAGCATAGCAGCAATTTGTTTGTTTGGCTTCATCTGTCTATTAGTTCAGTCAAAATCCTCTTGTTTTTAGAGACACACCAGGGCATACAGAAAGGACCTGTGATATACTCTCTGTGGGCATCCCTAAACTACAGAGATAGGAAAGGAAGCTTTTAGAAATTCAGACAAAGGGAAATCAAGACTTTTTTTTTCCTGGAAACAAGTTCAACTTTTTCAATTATCTTACTATATTAAAAACCACCTACTCTCTTAAACAGTCTCCTCATACCAAAAATACTTGCTCTAAACCAAAGTAGTGTTTCTGTACTGGCAGGTTCTCTGTATCTTGTCTTTACATTTTGACAGAATTATGGGAATCCTTCCTGATTTACAGCCTCTGCTGCTTTCTAACAGATACTGATAGTCTTCAAAATAGAGAAGCCTAGTTCCAAACAACAGTAAAAAAAATACAAATACAAATTAAATAAGGTATCACCTGTTTCTAAAAGTGGCTTGCTGTGAAATTCACTATTTCAGTTATTTGCCTGGATTTCTTATGTCTCTCTCTGGTGAAAGAAAAGACAAAAAAACACCAAACAAACAGACAAAAAAACCAACCAAACAAAAAACCCCCAAAACCTATTTTAAAATTCTTAATATTAAAGAAAGACTTGTTTCTTCAATTTCATACTTCCACCTAAATCTAGTTACAGTGCAAATATTTCTCCACAGGCATAGCAAAAGGTCTGCATTGTTGTACAACTGATAATCATTGTGTGATATTTGCTTGATGATACAAGTTTAGATTTGTACTACAGTTGTAACTCTGTTTAAAAATACAACAGATTATAGTCACAGGAAAGTCTCCTCTACTCTGGAGAAGTATAAAGCCTGATACTGTTATTCTGGAAAAAGAATTCTAGGTAGGTCTCCTCAAATATGAAGGAATGTGGATCATTCTGACAGCTGAATACTGCCAACACATAGAATCCTAGAATCAGAATAGTTCAGGTTGGAAGGGACCTTAAAGATCATCCAGTTTCAACCCCCCTGCCATAGGCAGGGACACCTCCAACTACATCAGGCTGCTCAGTGCCTTGTCCAGCCTGGCCTTAAACACCTCCAGACAGGGGACATCCACAACCTCTCTGGGCAACCTCTTCCACCGTTTCACTAGCCTCACCATAAAGAATTTCTTTCTTATATCTAGCCTGAATCTATCCCATTCCAATTTACATCCATTATTTCTAGTCCTCCCATCACATATCCTATTAAAAAGTTCTACCCCTGCCTTTCTGTAGGACCCCCTCAGGTATTGAGAAGTTACTATAAGGTCCTCCCTCCTGAGCCTTCTCTTCACCAAGCTGAACAACCCCCACTCCTTCAGCCTCTCTTCATAAGGCAGTTGCTCCAGCCCTTTGATCATCTTGGTGGCCTCCTCTGGACCTGCTCCAACAGCTCAATGTCCTTCTTATGTTGAGGGTTCCAGAACTGGACACAGTAACTCCAGGTGGGGGCCTCACCAGAGCCAAGTAGAGGGGCAAAATCACCTCTCTTGACCTACTGGTCACACTCCTCTTGATGCAACTGGGATTTGGTTGAACCACTTCAAGATATGTACCACACCAAGTAAAAGATCTAGTTAATTTTCATGTTACTCTGGATAATATTTACATGACAAAAACAACAGCAAAAGACACCCTGTAAAATGAGAACTTACATTTCTCCTTCTGAAAAATGAGTCGAATGTTGCGGGCAATGAAAATGATGTGAAGTCCCAACTCAAAGGATGTGGGTGCTCATTCCACTCGAGAATTAGAGAAGCACCTTGGCTGCTTTGTCTGCACATCTGTCTCTACCTGAGCATCTCATTCCTGTTACTCCTCCCACGACCCGCCCTGTTCCTTTGTGTAGTCTGAGCGACCAACATGTAGGATTTGCAGAAGTTGAGAAACCCAGACTGAATGGAGAAGGTGGGATTTGCTAATGAGAAGTGGGTTACCTTGCAGGCCATTAAAATCCTAATTCCTAATGTGGAATTTTTCTTGTGTTACCTCATGATGAAACAGCAGGACGAGCTGAAGTCAGATGGTGACAAAACCTGATAGCTTCATGGTGCTATGGGAGCACCCTGATGAAGTTGCTTGTCTGGAATACAGCATCCTGAATCAATATATTGTTAATATATACCACTGTTTTTAGAATAAATAGCAAATAATGTCAGAAGTAAACTTTTATGTATTGTAAACATTGGAAAGACAATATAAGAGCTTTTTCAAGCAAAGTGTAGAAAGCCATTACAAAGCTTATGTTTGCAGCTGACCTGTAAAAGCTCTAAACACATGAAAGGCTTTGAAGACATCAGATAGGAACTTTAATTCTTCACACAGCCCAAATTCCCATGAAGCGAGTGTCTCAGGATCACACCTGAATACGCTCAGCAATGCTAATGGAGCTCACATAGGCAGCTTCATTCAGAATTTTCATCAAATTCATGTTACAGTTTATTAAGTAGTAATGTCTTGTAGGGATTTTTAAAATTTCCAAATGCAAGGCAACGCTGTTTTTTTAAAATAAGATTTATTCATATTTTACAGAATCAAAACCAGTTTTTAAAACATAGATAAAATGGTTCTGCTTCAAGGTAGTAATTTAAGAGGTTATATTTTTGTCATAAAGAAAGATAGCAAAGATTTTTTCCAGGTATAAGTTATGAACTTTGGTAACACTCTCAGATTTTAGCAGCCACCAATTTTTCTGATCTTTTTATCCAGCTCCTCCTATAGTACTTTAGTCAACCATATTTATTTTAATTAATATGGCTTTTAGATTTTTTAATAAAAAGCGATACAATGATGTGCTTTCCCCTGAGTTCTTAACAGGTGATCCAGACATCATAAGCCACCAAATACAACAGGGATGAAAAGGCCAGTGGATCCCCTTGAATGATTTAGCCTTAAGGCTCTTACTCAGATCCTGAATAGTAGAAGCAGGGAGATAAATAAAACATTTGTTTCAGTAAGCAGATGACTTTGGCAGAGCACTGATTTAAACCACGAAGGCTCAGCCCTGAGCTGTCATTTTGCCCATCAGAAGTGAGGCTGGTGAAGAACACTCAACACCAGCCCCCGAAGTGGTGCTTATCAGTAAATTCCAGCTTTTCTTTTAACTATTATTGCACCTTCCCTGAATTTCTGAACCTAATTTAGAGTCTTGCTGATGTATCACAGCCGCTCAAACAGGTTTTTACACCACTCACTCACTGAATATTTTGGGTAAGGTCTAATCTCATTTGGATTTATTACGATTTATCTTGGATTAAGGCTTTATCTGCTAAGGATTATGACCTGTACAAGAAGGTACTGATGGGCCATTGGAGTTCAGGAATGTCTAAGCACATTAGAATGAATCAGCAATATTGTTCTTTGACACAGGCTTCACACATCATCTTTTTCCAATCAACTTTGCAGCATTGGTAGAGATAAGTATCTAATTTTCATCTAATACGGGAAGTAACCAGGAAAGCTCTTAGCATCCACTAAGAGCAAAGCTGCATTTAATTAGGAGCTGCTTAAAAGATCAGGCCTCAGAGCCATATGATTTCATATTTGCTCTGCCTTCAACAGTCAGGATAGCATCACTGGGGTTTTTTTAGACCAATTTAGATACATCTACTTCTTTTTGAAATTTATTTTGCTGAGTTTTCCACTGCTGCTCCAACTTTCTATGTTTTCTGATTTGCATAGCCAGCTGTGGAAAATGAACAAGTGTTTGTTTATTACCTTTCTGGAGTTTTAAAGATTTTTTTTTCTTGTTTGAATAGGTTTGAACGTGTCCTGTCCTGTCCTTGTCCTGTCCTGAGGAAGAGAGGAACTCTGCACATTGGGAAGAGTACTGGATTTCTCATGGGATTAAAACAAGTTGGTATTTGGCTTGAGTTTGTGGCAAAGCCACCCATATATGCTATTGTTGTCCCAAATTAGCTGTTTTCATACTTAATAATTTTGTATATTTGACATATCTTAGAAATCCCATTTTATGTCACTTCAGCTGCACAAGTTAGCAAATCCCACTGGCCATTTTAATTCTGTATGTTTGTAAGTTTTCCGTGCGTGTACTTGGAATCATAGGATCATTCTGTTGGAACTATTCTATGATTCTATGAAGGGATCTTGGGAGGCTTTTCCAGTACAGACCCTTGCTCAAATGAGAATCAACACTGAAATCATGTCTTTTTTTTTTTTGGTAAGAATTGGTGCAATAAAGTTTTGAAAATCTGTAAGAATGGAGGTTCACCAACCCCTCTTGGAACCTGTTTGAGTGCCTCAGTATCATTGTATTTAATTATTTTTGCTTGTATGCAGTTATATATCAGTGATTAGCCTTGCTCCTTCTTTTTGGTAGCCTCTTCTTAAGTACAATCAAATTATTTTTAGATGTTCTGGAAAGAAGGTGTTTCTTCAGACTAAACAAGCCCTCTTCTTGAACAAGAAGGGCTGCATCTCTCTGTGCTTCCGTGGCCAACTTCCTCATGTTTATCAGTTTATCAGCATCTTCTTTCTTGCCCAGTGGGCTCCAAAAACTGCCCACAATCCAGATGCTAAAATAGCCTAAAGAACACAAAGTAAAAGGGAATAATTATATCATAGAATCATAGAATGGTTTGGGTTGGGAAGAATTTAAAGATCATCTAATTTCTAATCACCTTATTCTACAGAAATGGCTCCTGGGGACTGGCACTGTGATTTTTCCCAGAGAAGAAGCATACTGACTGGCCTGTTGTTCCCTGGATCATCCTTCTTGCCTTTTTTAGCATTACAGGCTTTTGGGTAGATTTAAGTGTGAAATCAGTCTTTTACTTCAACAGTTGAAGAGATTTTACATAGTCCGTAGTTATACGCTCCCCATAAACTGGGACTAAAAAGTCTATAAACTGTTATTGATCTCCACATGCTACTGGGGAAATTTTCCAAGACCAGTGACAGCTTGGAAATCACTGGCATTTTAAAATTATAGATCACTGCTTCACTTTTTTGGCATTTGCAACATCACATGATGGCATTATGCTAGATGTTTGTATAAAAAAAAAACAAACCAAAAAAAGGCTTTTAGCATTTTAATGTTTTTTTGTTTGAGCAATATTAAAGATGGAAATTTCCTGATACAATTCAAAGTAATGGTTTTGTTTATTAAAGATAGATACCCATAAAGATGAAGTTAGGATGAGAAAAATGCTTGTTTGTGTGAAAATAGTATCTGCTTTCTCAACAGCAGCATCTCCCGAGGTTTCTTTGATTCATACCTGATTACTTCAATGACTAAACCAAGTTTTAACTCCCATTAATGCTCCACAAAACAGACAGCTAGAGGAAAGTAAAAAGTGTTTTGCCCTTCCAAATCATTGTCAACACAGCCAGGGTAGGACTTTTTAATAGGGTACAGGGATGATAGACTAAAAGTAATGGATGCAAATGGGAAGAGGGGAGATTTAGGCTGGAGATAAGAAAGAAATTCTTTGCTGTGAGGATGGTGAAACACTGGAACAAGTTGCCCAGAGAGGCTGTGGATGCCCCCTCAATCCCTGGAGGTGTTTAAGGCCAGGCTGGGTGAAGCATGAGCAACCTGGACTAGTGGGAGGTGTCCCTGCCCATGGCTGGGGTGTTGGAACTAGATGATCATTAAGGACCCTTGCAACCCAAACCATCCTATGATTCTATGATTTCTTTTTTTCTGTAATAATTTGCAAATTATTTGACTGGGTTCAGGTCATTGCCCTCTGTAAAGATTTTCAAAGCCTCTGGTCAGTCACTGGATCTTCATGGGAATTCAGGAGGAGCTGGGTGTTTGCTTACAGAAGGGCATGGGGATGTGAAAGGACAAGCTGTGTGCATGATGTGACAGTTAATACATGCTAAAATCACTTGTTTGCTGGAAAAGAAAAATACTTGGGAATCCTAAGCTTGTTTTATGCCATGTGGGGCAGGAAGGACATCATGCTGTTAATACATTCATTCCTCCAGCTGATGAAGGATCTGCTCTGCTGCATTCAGAAGGATGCCATGTATAACTTGGCTGGAAAAAAGATGTTTTCCATGCGTTTGTGGAGGAGAAAAAGGAGGAGAAATGATGGGAGGGGTGACTCAGGTGATCTTTAGAGAAAAGAAATAATGCAAATAGGAATTGAAGATGAGCTGCGTTTACTTCCCAGTGTAAAATTAATTAGCATTCCCAGAATTACTAATTTACCGTACCACATTTCTGCATCGCAAAAATACACATTTTTTAAAAAAGTTGAGAAATAGAGTGATAAGATTAGCTGGCTAATAATGTTTCAGTGCAAAAAAGTATGTCATAGGAAATGTTGTTAAATCTGAATAAGGAAAGAAAAAGACAATAGGTTGATTTGAGCTAAGAACTTTGCATCGTGATTTAATGCAACAGACACCTCCTCTCTGGAGGTGTTTAAGGCCAGGCTGGACAAGGCAGTGAGCAGCCTGATGGAGTGGGATGTGTCCCTGCCTATGGCAAGCGGGTTGGAACTCAATGATCTTTAAGGTCTTTTCCAACCCAAACTATTCTATGATTTTATTATATTTCTATGACAGCATCATCCACACGTCCTTGTGCTGCGAGTTAGTTATGTCAAGGTGTGTCTTTTGCCTTCTCAGCTTCTTGTACAGAATGATTTGTGGATACTTAACTAGAATTAGGAGTAGGAAGACTTATTTCAAATGTCTCTTAAAATCTGTGGAATTGCAAACAAGGGCTATGAAATGAGATTCACACACAGAGCTTTGCTGGTGGCCAAGAAGCGCGTTGCAATATGCCGGAAATCCAAACATCCTCCTACTCCAAGAGCCTTGCTGACAGATCTACAACAACTTCTTTCTCTTGAAAAAGCTACAAGCAGAATCAGAATAAGAAACAGGAAAGTCTGCTTATTCTGAGAGAATAATGTAATCTATGAAATGGAAGGTTGAAGATTCCTCACCAATATGAAAATAACATTTCTTTTTGCAAATTTTATAGTTTCAGGTAACACCTAGATTATCTAAACCCCCCCCCCCAGAAAAAAAAACACACAGAGAAAAAATCTTATCATCCTTGAAAAAGCAACAACAGCAACCCTGTAGGATTAGTGTCATTGTTTTCTCGTGCAGCCTCTTAGACCTACAGATCATTTGCCTTTTGCATAAGGAGTGGGGTGTGCGTTAATGGGGCTTGATACAGGAACAGAACCTTAGTTCAGCAGATCCTCCTTTGTTGAAAAACCAATTAAAAAAGCAAGCACAAGGGAATAGAAAAACAAGTAACTTTTACAGGAATGTATTTTTTTAAGCACGTATTAGCTGTATAAGATGCTACATATTTTAATTAGCTGTTTAGAAAATCAGTTTGGCAGTGTCCTTTAATTAGCAGACATTGACTTATTCCATGTGTATTAAGGCACAGTGAATCTTATTAAGATAAATGTTTCTCTCTGAAGATATGAAAAAAAAATAAAAATCCACTATGATTTGTTTGCTTACCAGATTGCTCACCATCAATACTGCTGCTATTTAACATGATAAATTTTAGTCACATATTTAATTAGCTAATAGCTGATCTCACTGTAGGGTCTTGATCCTCCTTACATGTGTTCTTTCATCCTGTAAAAGTCTTTGGTTGTCTCTTGTTTTGAAGTTTTCGTTTGAAATTGTCCTTGCTACTTTCCAATCTAAAAGGCAGTAAATTAAATTATTAAAAGTAAAAAATTTATTGTGAAAACATTTAAGGTTTTGGACATAGTTTTATACCTCCTGTTCATTGTAATGTATCGCCAAAGGCTAGGAAATTAATAAGCATTAAAAGTTTTTAAAGTTACTTTTTCCACTTGGATTGCTGCAGATATTGGACTTGTGAGAAAAATAATGTACATGTTAAAGGCTATTAATTAGCTTATGATTTCAGAGTATTTGTGTCCCAGTGCTGGGTTTGCAGCTTTCTCACAGAATTCAAGTTGTTGGCCAGAGCTGGGGTGTAGAGCAAGTGCAGTAGAGCCTCTGCTGTGTTAAGGTACATTTTACAATGATGTTAATAGTGTTCATAGAATCACAGAATCATAGAATACTTTGGGTTGGAAGGGACCTTAAAAATCATCAAGTTTCAACCCCCCTGCTGTGGCCAGGGACACTTCCCACTACATCAGTAGTGGCCTTAAACATCTCCAGAGAGGGGGCATCCACAAACTCTCTGGGCAACCTCTTCCAGTGTTTCACCACCCTAACCATAAAGAATTTCTTTCTTATCTCCAGCCTAAATATGCCCTCTTCCAATTTACATCCATTATTTCTAGTCCTCCCATCACAAATTCTATTAAAAAGTCCTACCCCTGCCTTTCTGTAGCCCCCCTCAGGTATTGAGAAGCTACTATGAGGTCCTCCCTGAGCCTTCTCTTCACCAGGCTGAACAACCCCAACTCCTTCAGCCTGTCTTCATAAGGCAGTTGTTCCTGCCTTTGGTCATCTTGGTGGCCTCCTCTGGACCTGCTCTAACAGCTCAATGTCCTTATGTTGAGGACTCCAGAACTGGACACAGTAACTCCAGGTGGGGCCTCACCAGAGTTGAGTGTTCATATCAAAGAAAGCAAAGCTCTTAGGGACACCTTTGATTTGGAAGAGGACTTCTTGTGAATGCTGTATCTGTTCATAGTATATGGCAAATGATGCTTCTCAATCCCCATTGATGACATTAGTGGATAGAATGACATGTGAGGGAACATATCCCATTGTCTTTAAGGAAGCCTGGCCTCTAAATCTCTTCTTTTCCTTTCACTTTGCAAAGGTGTATCATTCCACCAGTAAAAAATAAGAGGAAAGTTAATAAAGCAGGATTTTCTTCATGACAGAGGCTGTAAGGGCAGGTATCTTGCTGACAAGTAGAAACAGCTCTGGAGATGCTGCAGAAAGTTGGGGCTTTCCTATGGAGGCAGTCTGGAGGAGTCAGGTAAACCCAGGCTGCCATCCACTGCAGAACATCTGAAGAAGTTCAATGGGCTGTGTAGCTACGTGGATGTGTGTGTACCCGGCATTTCACTCCCATTAGTTCAACTATGCATGTATATGAAAATAAAAATATCCCCATTACTCGTAAATGAACTTTCTTTAAAGGGACTCTTGGAAATAACATATGGTCAATGCTATGAGTTCCTTGGAAGCTGCTATAGGCCAGATGGCTCAAAATCAGTGAATTTGCTCTGTGAAAGCACAGGGTGTAAGGGTGCCTGGAGCTTCACAGGGATGGGCTAAGAATGTGCCACCAAATAGGCTGAAATACCCAGAAGGCTGGGTGTGCTTCCTTCAGCTCCCCAACACTCAGTGAACAGTAATCAAGCTTCAATCTCTATTGGAAACTGGCTATGTTACTTAAGAAGAAATATTCTCTGACCTCTGGAGCATGTTATTACTAAAAGAAGGGCATAATTGACTGTTTGGATACACAATTATTTGTTCTTGCTGCTGTTGTCCCATAACAGCATGGTTTATAAACCTTATATCCTAGTCATGCAGGCAAACCCCTCAGTTACCTTAGCCCTGCTGTTTAATTAGCTTTTACAATTGGACATTGTTTATATCCCAATAAATGTTGTCTGAGTAAAGACTTCCCCTAACCAATTATACCAGATGTTTTTCTGTGAAGGTCCTAATTAAATAGCATCTATTCTTGTGTTTGTTTTAAATCCTGCGATTGTGTAAATCTCTAAGAATACTGAGCTATACTGGGACACTTTGGCAACATCTCTCTTGCTTTCTGCTTCACCGTCTGGCTGCAGCTGCACTCTGGAAAAGTTCCTACTGAGTTTGAGGAAGGTCATGATGGGTAAGCACGAAACTTGGGAAACCCAATCAGTTCCTTGCTCTATGGTGGGATTCTTAAGTTGTGCTAAGTCATGTATGACATCAGGCTAGACATAAGAAAGAAATTCTTTAGAAGGGGGTAGATTCAGACTTGACATAAGAAAGGAGTTCTTTACAGTGAGGATAGTGAAACAGTGGAAGAGGTTGCCAAGAGTGGTTGTGGATGCCCCCTCTCTGGAGATGTTTAAGGCTAGGCTGGACAAGGCACTGAGCAGCCTGATGTAGTGGGAGGTGTCCCTGCCTATGGCAGGGGGGTTGGAACTCAATGATCTTTAAGGTCCCTTCCAACCCAAACTAGACTATCTGTGCTTAACTTAAGGTGGCTGTTGGGGTTACAGCTGTAGTGCCCAATCCTGCAGTTTCCAGTATAGAATTTTAAGCAAAGGTGGAACCTGCTTAGAAGCCCACCTCTGTGGGTATTTCAAGTCCTCTGTCTGGTTTTTGAGCAACTCTGCCACCCACTCTCATTTTTGGCACAGCTTCAGGATGGTCAAGGTTAACTCACTCAGACCTTGAATTTGCTTCTCCTGTCTAACAAAATATTACTTTCTGGCCGGTAACATTTAAGATCTCTCATATTCCAGGTGCTATTTCTAAGAGCTGATTCCTAAGTTGCCACCACTTTTGTGTGTGCTCAAAATATGAAATCAGCTTCCTTTCTCTGGTAGAGCATCCGCCATCCTAAGTGAGTCAATGAGTTTCCAACTGTAATATCTCCTTGCCATGTAAAAAAGTGGAAAAAGTGAGAAATCCACTAATGGGAACACTGTCTCACTGCCAATCCTTATGGGTCAGAGGATTAAGAGATACAGGAGCCCATCTGTGCTTCACCAAATATCCTCATGTGGAAGATAAACATGGTATGTAACTACATTTTTGACTACATTCTTCCTTCAGCCAAACTTCAACTCCTTCTAATTTCATATTAATATCTTCACTTTGAAATTATCCCCAATTTCAAGATTGATTAGGTAGCAACTATATTAAATATTTTCTGCAGTTTCTGATAAATACATTTATACCTGTTCATTTCCTTAAGACCTTAATTTGCAGGATTTTTTTTTCCTTCTATCAGACCATGAACTCAGGTTGGGGCAGAAAACTTGCCTGCTGTGAAGGTCCCAAAAGTTCTAGAATGCAGAAAATGTTACAGGTGCAAACTTCAAAAAGTTAATGTCATTTTTTTCCTACAGGCTCTATTTTCAAGGTTGGGAACAGATAATTGGATGGGATAATGTTTTTACTGAATATCTGTTTCTTAGCATTGCTTGCTGTAACAAGGGAAACAATTCTGGTAATTATGGTGCTTAGAATACCTAGAATTTGATAATACCTGGCCAAAATACAGAGAAATTAAAGAAAAAAATGCTGTGTGGCTTATTTTTTCAAATGCATAAAATAGTGATTTTAAAATGTTCCCTTGGATGTAGTTGGTTACTGACTCTCTAATGACACCAAAGCCAGATCTCTGATCTCAAGATGTCCAGGCTGGAGTTCGAATGTGCAGCACTAATCCCTTATGGTCTTGCTAACCATCATCAGTTACAACACTGTCCTTGACCCTTTTCACTATAGTTCACCTTATTTTGCCCTAGCAGGTAGTATTTACAACTAGATTGACCAAACATGCTATTTCTTGCTCTCAAGGGAAGATGTTTGGCCTTGGTAGGCCCCACGTTTTGCTTTCCAGCATGCCCAGGATTTCACAGAGAATAGCTCAGACTTGAAATTATCCATTTTTAAGCTGTTTGTGGAGTGCTGCTATGGGCTTCAGTTTTCCTTTCTGTACTATTTATAATTGAAGGAAAATTGTGGCAATGTTTCCTGCCACGAGGACTTCTTCTGGTCACCCTGCATGGCTTATGGAAAAATGTCAACTCATTGGTGCTCCTGCACAAGGCACAAAGCAAATCAAAGGGCATAAATTGAACTAGGACCTTGGTGGCCACCTGGTGCATTGAACCCTAGTCCACACGTGGACTTATCTACCGATAGCAATCTACCTGCAGCCTCTGAATTCCTCCTTTGGATGCTTTTAAAATGGGGAAAAAAAAATACAATTTTTTTTAGCTCAACATGGTTTATGTTGGCATAGATCTATTTCAGTTCTATCTAAGCACTCATGGGCCTTGTATATGATAGGAGAAAAAGACAGTTCCTTGCCACTTAGCACGTGGAAAAGATCCTAGGGAAGACAAGTGCACATTAGGGTGAGCCAACTGTTTACCATGATCTGCTAACAAATGTGAAAACTAAAAATGGCCTTTCTGCACTGGGATTTTATCGAGCATTAGCTGCCATGTGTTAGCAAACAGAAGCTTATTGCAGCCCAAAGTAAATTCCTCCAATTTCAGTTTACTTCCTCTCTCCCAGTGCTACATCTAGTGATTGTCTCTCAGATTGCTGCTCCTTTTTTCTGTGCCACTGGAACCTTGAGCAATTGTAATTGAAACCAGATAATTCATTTACTTAAAAAGCGTGGAACTTAACACAGTTCCTAAATCCATCATGAAGCCTCTTCTCCTCTAAAGAATTAAACTGTTTTCTTTGGGACCCAATGATGTATTTTAAGACAGCAAGCAACTGTCTGGTTCATCACAAATGAAGTTCTGATTGTACCTCCCATCTTTCCAGATGTTCACCAGTTACATTAAAAGAATTCTAATAGATGCTAAAAAGGATTAAGAAATGGTGAACAGTAGAGTTTACAGAATTTAAAATGCAACGCATAAAATGTGTCATGGAGTCAGAACTTGCTCACTGTCCACTCTCAGTCTGGTTGTAAGTTACGGGTTGGTTTCCTTCAGCCTGGCAATTTCTTTGTGTCATTGCACAGCATTAATGCACAGTCATGAGGACAATGATTAGAAACAAACAGTTCAAAATATTTATAAAATGTAAAATTAAAAAAAATAAAATGATCATGAGTGAAACGAGATGATGCTTCAACTGCATGGGCACAAATTGATCCAAGTTTTGTGATCATGGTCTCTCAGGTTTCATACCTGTTATCTCTGTCTAATTTTTTTTATTATTTCTGAAGTCATGCACAGAATGAGGGGAGACACATTTTGTTCTTCCAGGTGTGCTGCATCTTAATTTTTCTTATGCTTAGAAATAATCCAGAGAAACCCAAGACGTGATACTAGTTTTGTACACATCTGAAGTTATACTGAGCATTTTCAGAATACATTAAAGATACTGTTCTGACACAAAAAATTCACAATCTGCTTATAGATACTACATAAGAGAGCAATAAATGCTGGAAGAAGAATGGTTCTAGGCAACAGTTCCTTCCTTCCTTCCCTCCCT
>VZTY01026836.1:0-57103 GCA_013400935.1 Turnix velox
GACAATGTGGTGCAAGAAAATATGTTAATCCATAGTTTTCTGCTGAGAGGCTGCAGCCCATTGGCTGCCTGTCACCTTCCAGCTGTAGGGACAGAAGGAATGCTGTGGCTGAGGCACCTGCAGGAGCAGGGCCACAGCGGTGGCAGAGCCCAGAGGTTTTCTCTCCCCTCTCCCTCTTCCACTGCACAGCTCTGTGCCCCTGTCACACCTCCCTCAGCCAGGAGCCCCAAGGGGTGCAGGACCCACAGATCATGAAGGGTGATTTAAAGGCTTCCTGGGGTGTATGAGAAGGAGCGTGGTCAGCAGGTGGAGAGAGGTTCTCCTCCTCTGCTCTGCCCTGTCATTTTTAACACTGGTGAAACCACATCCAGGGTATTGTGTCCAGTTGTGGAGCCCTCAGCTGAAGGACAGGGAACTGCTGGAGTGTCCAGCCAGTGTTGTGTTTTCTGTCAGTGAGAGCAGCATATGCTGGGCAAGTTCATCCAGTTCTGGGGCCCTCAGTTGAAGAAGATCAGGGAACTGCTTGAGAGACACAGATGATGAAGGGATTAGAGCATCTTCCTGCTGAGGAAAGGCTGAGGGAGCTGGGTCTCTTCAGCTTGGAGGAGACTGAGGGGTGATCTCATTCATGGCTATAAATACGCAAAGGGTGAGTGTCAGGAGGATGGAGCCAGGCTCTTCTCAGTGACCTCCAATGACAGGACAAGGGGCAATGGGTGCAAGCTGGAACACAGGGAGTTCCACAGAAATGTGAGAAAAAACTTAGTCACAGTGGCAGAGGCTGCCCAGAGAGAGTGTGGTGTCTCCTTCACTCAAGACATTCAAACCCCACCTGGACACCTTCCTGTGGGACCCGCTCAGGGGGATGGAAACTGATGATCTCTTGAGGTTCCATCCAATCCCTGACATTCTGACATTTTGTGACTCTCTGAGAGTGCTCCCCATCACTGAACAGCAGCTCACGTGGCAGTGCTCCTCTGACAGCCTGTGTGCTGGGAATTTGTGGAAGCAGAGTGGCTTGCCAAAAATACCACAATGGGGAAAAAAATGTGTCAGAAAATGTAGCTGTGGGTTTGGGATTCATTTTTTAACCTGGAAATCTCACACAGGGTTTTAGCATAGCAGCTTTCCAGAATGAACAAAGGGAAAATGCAGGAAGCATTAAAATAGAAAGCACCTAAAGAAAAAGTTTTGAGGAAAATAGATATTTAAATAATTTTTTACCAAAACATCAGCATAGTGTTTGCATATGACTTTTTTTTTTTTTTTTTTGAGAGCACTGTATTTCATACAGGACTTTTCATTATGTGAAAAAAAAACCCCAGAATCTTAGTATACCTGCCAGGAGAGGGCAAATATCAGAAACCACTTCTTTCTCCACAGGCATGAGTCTTTCTAGATCCCACTGGTTTTGAGAAGAGTCATGGCCAGCAGGTCAAGAGATGGGATTCCCCCTCCCTCAGCTCTTCTGAGACCCCACTTGGAGTACTTCGTCCAGCTCTGGTGCCCTCAGCACAAGAAGAACATGGACATGTTGGAGGGGATCCAGAGGAGGTCATCAGGAGGCTGGAGCACCTCTGCTGTGAGGACAGGCTGAGAGAGCTGGGGCTGGGGGCTCCAGAAAACCTGGGGTGAGACTGTTTGCCACAGAGGCAGGGGTTTGAAACTAGAGCAGGGCAGGGTTAGATGAGACATTTGGGAAAAGTTCTTCCCCATGAGGGTGGTGAGACACTGGCCCAGGTTGCCCAGAGGCTCCAACCCTGACGACATCCAAGGCCAGGCTTGCTGAGGCTTTGAGCAACCTCATCTAGTGCAGGATGTCCCTGTCACTGCAGGGGTAGGACTGGATGTCCTTGGAAACCCCCTTCCAACTCAGTAAATTCTGTGATTTGCATCCTGGGAAGGGTCTGTCTGCCTTCTCCAGATGCAATCCTGGTCTCACCTGCAAAGCCTTTCTGTGCAGCTACACCCCCACTGCCTCTGATTCAGCTGAGAGCTTGGGGAGAACTGCAGCCCCCTTCACCTCATCCTCTTTAGGGCTATTTGCCTGCAGGGGAAAGAGATGCTGCTCTCCAGGGTCTTCTGTAGTCCCTGTGTCTGGCTGTCCTGTGCTCTTCTGAATGCCTGTGCTGAGAGTGGGGAGGCAGGGACACACCACAGGGACACCCCAACCTGATTAAAATTGCAGCACTGTCACTTCCCCAGCAGGCACCAAGGCTGGGTCACTTCACTGGAAGCTGTACCTTGGGACTGAAACAATCCAATAGCACACTGCCCTCAAAAGAAGGGGCTCCTCCATCCTCCACATCCCCCTGTGTCCCTCTTTGTTGTGATCTGAATGAAGCACCTGACAGGGGCAGGTTGGAGGAAGTGGGGCTGTGAGTAGAGATGAGCTGCACAAGACACCATCTCTCCTTTAGGAGAAGCAGCACCTTGTATGGCCTTGGGCTTCTGAATACCTTCTTCATGTATTCAGGCCCTCGATCCTGTCAGCTCCCACCTCTGACAGTGGAGGTCGCACACTCCTCAGTCCTCTAAAAACAAGCTCCCAGTAAGGAACACTGATCACCTCATGCTGATTCCAAGACATTATTCACAAACAACATCCAGGCTGAAATGTGTAGCTGCAGGCAGACACACTCATGCTCCAGAATTTCACACAAAAAAAGACGAGATGGAACCATGGAGATTGTATTTATTATTGTAACAGAGGCAAGGCTGCTTTACTTATTTTTATTTACAAATCTATTGGTGAAGAAAATAATATCCAGTGTAATTTAGTAGTAGCCTATTTTACAGCCCTGGCAAGAAGCATTCATTTGTAATAGCAGCAAATGCCCATGGTTTGATTGCCTGCTACAGCTAAGTGCAAGGAATAGCATGGATCACCTACATGGTAGCTGGCTGCAGGCAATGCCTGACACAGCCTCAGGCATCTGCAGCCCAAAGGGAGAGGAGCAGGCTCTGCCTGGCTGCTCCAACCCTCCCTGGGGCAGGACATGGCACCCTGAACCTGTTGGAGGATTCAAATTTCAATACAATTTGCCAGAGCTGGTAACCCTCTCCCTGCTCCTAAATTTCTGCCAAAGTAGCCTCACACTGTAAGCTGTTGAGTGCTTCAGGAGGCCAAACCAAGCTGAATGGCTTCAATAGGATGGAATAGGAGTGTGAAACAGGTTCTGTCACATTTAGGAGGCACATCTGACTGAGCTAATCCTGACAGGGGAGCAAGATTTCCTGGCCTGCTGTACCACTGAAGCATTTGATAGGAGGAGAGGAACCATGACCCTTGTTCATCTGGGCACAAACTGAACACCAGCCATGGCGTTCATCTGAGCAAATGTGTGTCCTGGAAACATCAAGAGATGTAAGCAGCCAGCAGGCTTTGGGGCACCCTCTGCACGGGGCACCTCATGCCCAAACTTTTTGTAGATTCAGACATCATCTTTAAACCTCAGTGCTGGCAGGGCTCAGCTCCACACTGCCATCAGGAGAGGATGATCCCAGGTCCCCCCACCTGAAAGGGAGGGGGAAGCAGAAATTTAAAAGCAACCTGGGATGCTAGAGGCATCAAACAGCTTGTTGTAGCAGACATTCCTCCTACAGGGAAAACACTACAAAGGAAGAGAAAAGTAACACCGCTAAATGCCATTAAATTAGAAAACGCTGCTTGCTAAGGAACATGCAACAGGAGACTGCAGGGAAATCCATGTGCTGCCTCTGAAGGACACTGTCCTTGCTGTGCCTTGTGGTGGCGCTCAGGAAGCTGCAGGGGTTTAACACCATCAGTGAGAACACCGAGCTCTCTGCCTGGCACCAACCCTAAGCAGGCTCTCACACCTCTCACACCTGCCTCTTCCCTTCCCTTCTCTTCCTTTCCCAATCCCTCTGTAAATCCCATGGGAAATTGGAGGGAAAAGCAAACATGCCACAATGGACTCCAGAAGGCATCAGCATTTCAGAAGTACTCAGCAACTCTGCTGCTCTGAGCAAAGGAGCTCTTATTGCTGGGGGCCTTCCCTGCTTTATTTAGACCTGGGCTGAACCAGGAGGTTGGGCAGAACTGATATTCAGTCCCCAGCAGAGCAGTTTAGGAAGGACCTGGTACCAGGAAGGGGGGATGCTGGAGCCTGGAGCTGCTCTGAACACGTTCTCAGATGCTCTTCAGGAAAGCTGTTGTCACCTCACACTGTCCATAGCAGAAAGGAGCAGCAAGGTCACTGTGGTCTCCAAAGATGGTCCTCATCAGGAGGGTGCCCAAGAGGTTGTTTATCTGTTTGTTGCCAGATGTGTGGGCCTCCTCTTGTCCCAGTCCCCATGGTGTGGGTGGGTGCTCATTCAGCTCAGCACAGGCCAGGTCATACATGTTGACCGGCCTGAAGCTGCTTAAAGGAGAAGGTGAGGTGGATGCTGTGCAAATCCAGCCTGCCTGCTGGACTCCAAGCCATGGATATCTGTCTATACAGCCACCAACAGCAGAGGCTCAGACACCTCCTCTTCCTGGGCTGAAATGTGCTTCTATTGACTGGGGCACCCAAGGATCCTCTCTGCCTCAACAAACCCCCTGCAACTTCACATACCTCTGCCAACAGCTTTCGAGGTGGCAGAACAATCCTCATGCCTCCAACCAGTAGTTGTCAGAGGTGAGTTATGGACTGACTATCTGCAATGAAGCAGCATCTTCCCTTGGACCAGCTCACGCCACACTACAGGAGTGATGTCCTCCTACTTGAAGCCAACTCTGCCTCCAGAAGGGAGATGGAGAGACCCACTGCTCCATGCAGCAGTTTCTCACAGAGGTCACAGCCCTTTCAATGAGTAACCAGTCCTGCAGCTCCAAGGAGGAGGGCTGCCCCCCTCTGACACACACTGGAAGGGCAGAAATCACCAAACCCGGCCTGGCACCTACAAGAATTTCCAGGAGCTGAACAGCCTGAGCCTTCCAGCTGTGTCTTGTCCTCAAGGTCATTTGCTGGGAAATGCTCAGGGGCTGACCCAGGGTGTGACAACAGCAGGGACAATGGAAAAAACCTAAGTGGAAGGGAGAAAACTTTGAGCACCCATTGACTCCCCAGAGCAACTCTCTGGACCCCAGGGCCAGCAACTCAAACCAGCCCTTCAATGAAGCTGGTGTCCAGATGCACTATGAGCATGCGGAGAAAGGACATTTCTTTGCGCGTGTTCTCAAAGATAACGCGGGGGTCGTCAGACTGGCAGCGCAGGCAGTTGGGGGCCATCACCATGGCCAGGTTATTCACATCCATCTTCGTTCTGCCCACATTTGATGGCTGAGCAAAGATCTGCAGACAACAAGAAGAAGTTCAGCTGAGGCAGAGGAAAAGGGCAAGAGACTCCAAACACCTGGCCTAAGGAGAGGTGCGAGCACAGCAGAGATGGGGCCTCTCTGAAGCACAACACCCCAACAACCACACACTCGCAGAGGAACACCACAATGCTCTGACACAACCAACAGTGTGTGAGCCTCAGCAGACAGGGAACAGCTTGCACATCTCAACTTTTGGGACCACCTTAATTTTCTACAAGGCCGGGAACATGTTTTATTCCTCCCATATGGGATGAGGTGCAGACTTCCCTGCCATTAATGCCAGCTTAGATACTGGTGAGAGGTCCTGAAAGCTTGCTGAAACCCACCACAGCTGTCCCCACAAATCCTGCCCTGTCTGTTCCAGGCTCCTGGCCAGCAGTGAGGCTGCCTACCTGCAGGAAGTGTATGAGGTAACACAGCACCAGTCTGTTGAGCTCCGGCAGAAGCTGTACTACGGCCACAGCAGCATCAGGGTTCTCATAGTTGCTGATACACTCCTTGTAGAACTGCTGGGGGATCACTGGTTCCTCCAGCTCCCGGTACCAGAGCTTCAGAAGAGAGGCTGGGCAGAAAGGAGAGTGAGTGAGAATAGCTCTCGTTACCTCCCCACCACCTTCAGAGGCAAAGTCAGCAGCAAGACACAATGCCTCAAACAGAAAAGGGATCCTGCACTTGTTCTGTTCCACTTTGTTCCAGTCTTGCCTCTGAAATTCTCAGGCCAGTTAGAGGGAAATGCTGGCTCTCATCTATCTGCTCCTCCAGGAAGCAGCTCTGGGACCACCTAGAAGACAGTGAAACTTTGGAGGCTGAGAATCATAGAATCATAGAATAGTTTGGGTTGGAAGGGACCTTAAAGATCATCAAGTTCCAACCCCCCTGCCATAGGCAGGGACACCTCCCACTACATCAGGCTGCTCAGTACCTTGTCCAGCCTAGTCTTGAACACCTCCAGAGAGGGGGCATCCACAACCTCTCTGGGCAATCTCTTCCAGTGCTTCACCACCCTCACTGTAAAGAATTTCTTTCTTATGTTGAGCCTAAATCTACCCCCTTCCAATTTACATCCATTGTTTCTAGTCCTCCCAGCCAATATCATATTAAAAATTCCTTCCCCTGCCTTTCTGTAGGACCCCCTCAGGTACTGAGAAGTTACTATAAGGTCCCCCTGAGCCTTCTCTTCTCCAGGCTGAAACAACCCCAAGTCCTTCAGCCTGTCCTCATAGGGCAGTTGCTCCAGCCCTTTGACCATCTTCGAGGCCCTCCTCTGGACCTGCTCCAACAGCTCAATGTCCTTCTTGTGTTGAGGGCTCCAGAACTGGATGCAATACTCCAGATGGGGTCTCACCAGTGCTGAGTAGAGGGGCAAAATCACCTCTCTGGACCATCAAGCTCACTCTGCTTGGCCCCCACAGCCTGACTGTGCCATGGCTTCCCCCATCAGCCCTCATGTTTTTCATATGGGCAGTATTTAGAAAGACACAGAGTGTCTCTCAGCTGGAGAAGACAATCTGTGTACAGTTCCCCAGGCAGCAGGACACCTCCTGGGCTGTTCCTGTGCCTTCACCTCTGCACTATCCCACGGCTGCAGCACACACACATGCTGTGTTCCCCCACCTGGTATGTTTGGGTCACTAAGGCTGCTCGGGATTCTCCACTGATCCACCTGCAACTTCAATGCATTGACTTCATCTATGTCACCTGGTATCCTGCAAACAGAGACACAGAAAAGGTGCTTCAGAGAGCAAGCAAGGCAATGTGCTTGGGGTGGGAGCTGGCTAGCAAACTGGGGCTCCAAAGCCACTTCTGGGAGCCCAGAGACAAGGGAGAATGCACCAGTGGCAGCTACAGAAGTAGTTCCTCAGAGAGAATGGGTTGCCTGCTTAAAGTGGAAGCAGCAGAAACACTCATCTCCTTTCAACTAGCTCAGACATCAACTATCTTTTTTTGCCCCCAGTGATATTTTCTGTTACTAGGCCTCTCTGCAGAACGTTCTGTTCAAAGGTAAGAAGTATATCTGGCTTAAATATACCAAGATATTAGAAACCCTTACAAGGCTATGTCAAGCCTTTTACTACCTTCAATCAAGTTTAGTTACTGCAAAACTAATGCAAATCTTAAATAAAACAAAAACCCCACAAGCCAAAAAAACAAACCCAAACCAGAATGCCCTGTCTTCACCACAAAGATTCTTTGTCTTCACTCATCATGTCTTGTGCATCAGAAAGGCTGATGTGCTGCATTTGATGAACTGCTCTGCCAGGGCCACAAGAGCTTGTCCCTTCCCTGCAATGGCCAACTGTTACTGTTGAAGTTGATGAAAGTTCAATGCTTTGTCTGGGTACATGCTGACCTAAACAGTTCAACTCACATCTCTGCTGTCCTGTCTGCTAATATATGCAAAGGGCTGGTGCTACTTTAAGAAGTAATTCCTAAGAAGTGATTCCTGGAGCTAGGAAATGTCAGGTTTTATCCCTACCGTGGCACAGTTCTATTCACAGGGAAGAAGAAGCACACGGAGGTTAATCTTGACTTCTCAGCTTTGAGGTTTGACCATGTGGGTGGTTCAAAAGTAACACAGTGCCCCAAATGCTCACCTGAAAATGCCCTCTGTCTGTTCTCCTCCCAGAGCCAGGACCTGCTGTGAGAGCTGTGTCTGCACCCAGGGCAGCTTGTTGCCAGGGTACATGTCCTGCTGCCGCAGCATAATTTCCTCCAGAGAGCTGCCAAACAGCGACGGCGTTACAATGGCATTCCTGGCATGTGTTATCTCTTCCACTGTGGGTTTGCGGAGGCCCTGAGGACAGATAAGAGCTCAGTGCAGCTGTGGCATAACCAGCTTGCAGAAACACAGTGACCTGGGGACAGTGGCAGTGAATGCCCAGAATGGAGAAGGCTGCCCATGCATGTGGACACCCTGCTGGCCTCCTGACAGCACGATTCTTGCTCTGCAGCCTCTGCCTCCTGAAATCATGGGAGGTGATCCTAACTCATCAGGCCCAAGAGGAGCAGAGAAGCTGCTGCCTGTTGGCAGGTGACCACTTTGGAGAGTTTGGGCTGGTCCCATAGGGACTCTCTTGGCGTGTTTTGCACATCATGAGCTCTAGTTCAACCTGCTGCTGTGTCAGGAGGAAGGATGGACCCCCAGCTGTGGTGAGGTCAGCAGAGGGCACACAGACACCAAACTGGCACCAGATGGGTGCTTGGCCACGGGACAACTGAAAAACAGCTCTTTGGAGAAGGGAATTCCAGGTATGTCCAACTCTAGGGAAAGCTTTGCTCTCACAGGTGATAAAGCTCTTCAAAAAGTGGGAACTGGGACCTGTTGCTTCTGAAAGAAGTCAATATTTGGAAGGAAAAGTGAACCCCCCCGTCAGAGATTCAGAGAAACACACAGCACAGTCACAGGGGCTAAGGGCTGCCCAGAGTAGTGGCTATTTGGCAGCAATCTCGTGGCCAAGTGACCAAGCAGGAAGGGGAAACCTGTGAGGGCAGCAGCACTAAGGCTGCAGTTGTATGTGATACGTGCCCAGATGTTCCCATTCTGCCCCCACAGGGATGCTGGGAGCCTTCACCCTTCCCAAGGTATTTCAGCTATTTGCTTGCTGTACATGAAGTCCAGATGGCAGGGAGGCCCCAGAAGGATTTTCAGAAATAAAAGGTGACCAGATCTGCTCAGGAGACATAGGACAGACAGGGTGGGGCTGCCTGCCAGCTTTCACAGCCCAGTGCTGAACCTTGCAAAGGGAGGAGATGGCACAAAGCAGAGAGACTTCCCTCCGTGCCAGCTATCTCTGCTACATGAGTTTTTAAACTGGGTATCAACAACTCTGCAGTAAACAAGCTGCAAGATCTGGCTCATGCAAGCTCTCAAAGGAGACTCTTGCTTCACTTGAAGAAACCAAATGATGGGCATCCCCTGCACAGACTGCTCCTTTTAGCCTGGAGACAGATAAACTTCAGGTTTGTCCTCCATGTCCCTGAGACCAGGGAGCACCCAGCCATATGGCCACCAGCATGGCAGGCACTGCTGTCTACCAGGATGGCAAGTGCTGGGCCCCACATGTTCATTGTGAGACAAGGCCTGGGCAAGCCTCCCTGGCTGACTCTATCCTTGTTTTCTATTGTTGAATCAGTGGTGACTTCTGAGAGTCTTGGGACTTACTGCTCTGCAACTTGGGAAGCAGACTGCTACAGGGGCAGCCCACAGGCCCAAGAGCTGGGCATAGAATGGTTTGGGTTAGAAGGGACTTTCAAGATCATCGAGTTCCACCCCCCCTGCCATGGGCAGGGACACCTCCCACTAGCCCAGGATGTTCAATGCCTCATCCAGCCTGGCCTTAAACACCTCCAGGAATTGAGGGGGAATCCACAGCCTCTCTGGGCAACCTGTTCCAGTGTCTCACCACCCTCACAGAAAAGAATTTCTTTCTTATATCTGGCCTTAATCTCCCCTCTTCCAATTTGCATCTGTTACTCCTAGTCCTGCCATCTTGTAGCCTATTAAAAAATTCTACCCCTCCCTTTCTGTAGCTCCCTTCAGGTACTGATAAGTTACTCTGAGGTCCCCCCTGAGCCTTCTCTTCTCCAGGCTGAACAACCCCAGCTCTTTCAGCCTGTCCTCATAAAGGAGGTACTCACTGTGCAATTGTATTTTTTTTATTTTCTGGTTTAGTATCCTCTCCCCATCATGCTTTGTCCAAACCGCTAAAAGCAGATATTTTGCACCAATAACCTTGTCAGCTGAAGTGACCACAGGTTTCCACAGCTACAATGCCCTTGCTCAGAAGAGGATGCTGCTGTGTGTTGTGCAGCACACCCACACAGACTGCAGGCACATCTAACACCAGCTGCTCACCTTTTTGCCTCCGGTGACAGCTACTTTCTGGAGCTTCCGGTAGCAGTACTTGGCATAGGTGCTGATGGGCAGACCTGGAGGGAAGGAGAAATGAGCAGTCAGCCTGCAGACCTCTGCACCTACCACACCACAGCCCTTAAGAGAGCAGCAGGAGTTCACATGGGCACAAACAGCCACCCCAGTTCTGCTCAGCCTCTCCTGCTGACAGGGCAGAGAGACTGCTGGGGCCTCACACTTGGCACTGAGCAGCCTGCAGCCCCACGGCGGGCACCATCACTGCTTGGATTTAGAGGGATTTTTTGGAGTCATGGCTGGTAGCTTTGCAACTCCCAGTCCCACCCCTGCAGATCTCCACCTCTTCCACAGGCAGCCTGACCCTGTGCTGATGCAGCACAAGGTGTCCATTTGGCATTCACAGCCCAGGAAGGCTTGTAAGTATGAGCTCTTGCTCCTGGCCACACTGCTGGGATTATGAGGCTCACAGACACAGGAGTTTGGTATTTACATATTGCCAGATCCTTGCCAAAGAGCATGTGGAGCCAGCTTCCTGCCAGGAAAGGCTGCAAAGTGTTTTAAAGAAACAGTTTCTGATTCAACAACTGTGGTCCTGGAAGAGTGAGAGAGGCAGCAGGAGAGAAAGGTGTGAGGGGCCAGAGAGGCAACATCAGCACCAAGATGGTCCTTGCTGAGGATGCAAGGAGAGGTGTGGAAAGGTCTCTACTATCTTCCCAAAGCAGAAAGCTTCTTCACTCTCCTGCCTGCAGCTTCCTCCAACCCAACCTTACTGTGAAGTTCAGGAGTGCTCTGCAATAAGAGGAAAACCAGACAAACCAGAGCCTGGGAACTTCACCACAAAAGCTACAGCCCTCCCCAAGAAGGGCTGCTCCAATTGCCTTGGTTCAGTGAACTCTGAGGGCAAGTGGAGCCAGAATTCACAGAACTAATCCCCTCCTGACACCAAGAGAAATGTTTGCCCTGACAGCGCACTGATTGCTGGGAGAGTTTTTCCAAAACCGTTGGCCTTTTGTTCTTTTTCAAGGCAAACCTAAACTGCTCTCTGAAAGCAGTGAATAGATTTGCCCTATTTGGTTCCCTGCCAGGCTCAAAGCTCACAGCAGAGTTCAAAATACTTGTGGCTTTTAAAATCTACATTCTGCTCAGACACCACTTATTTCAGATCAGCCTTTCATACAGCCTCTACAGCTTAGGTAAGCTGGTTGGGGACCTGGAGTTCCCCAAGTCTTCTCAATGCAGAGGGAGGACAAGCTCTTCCCGAGCAGAAGAGCTCACAGAGGTGAGAGATGTGCTCTTCCCTGTTCTCCTCTCAGCCAGCAGACAAACCACAGTCCTTGGCTCCACAAGACAAAACAAGTACTCCCTACCTCAATCAATCTGCCTGTGACAGCTGGAGCAGAGCCTCTCCATAATGCTGGAGCAACACCGAAGGAGGCACAACAGCAGCCCCCACTGCTGCTGGCAAAGTGAAAGAAATTCAGTTTCAAGAACTTCCCTCTCTTGGGAATATGTCAAGCAAAACATTCCCTGCATGCAAAAATCCTGCTAATCCTAAGCATGATTTATACTGGAAACGTCTAAGGATTAAGGAAAACAAACCCAGTGAGCTGCTTTGTGATGCTTCACTTATTTCAGGTTTTGGCTTCTCTCGTTAAAATGTGCAGACACAGCCTGATGCCAGCATCATCTACTCTGCCAAGGAA
Organism: Turnix velox; assembly: GCA_013400935.1. Lineage (NCBI taxonomy): Eukaryota > Metazoa > Chordata > Aves > Charadriiformes > Turnicidae > Turnix > Turnix velox. The sequence continues at coordinate 11,900 of VZTY01026836.1, forward strand.
GGAATGGGAAAAAGCCTGGACTGTGTCTCTGCATCACAACAATCAAGCAGGAGGCAGCACATTTAAGAGTAATAATAGGAAACATTTTCTTCACACTGTAATTAGATCATGCAGCCCATAATCACCCTAAGAATTTAACAAGGTTTGCAAAGGGACTGGCTGCCTTGAAGAGCCTGCACATCTGAGGCAGGGGCAGCAGCTGGACATGTTTGCTTCAAGTGTGTTTTGTACTTTCCCAGAAAGCTCCTCGATCCTGGGAAAAGCTGAAAGCCTACATCCTGCACTTCCTGCAGCGAAGCATCCCGCTCCCAGCCACAGCCAAGCTGCAGCCTCTGACTCAGAGGGGTCTGTTGGGGCCACATGTGAAGCCAACTGATTTTAGAGCAAATAAACTAAACTCATCCTGTGCACAAGGAGCTGAACCCGTTACTGCTCACGGACCAGAATAAGCAGAAAAGCAGAGGGAGCCTGAAGAATGGGGTAAGTGGCCTGAGGAATGGGGTGACTGGCAGGCTGCACTACACAGTGTGAATGGCTCCTGCAGGAACTCAGCCCTGGAACACACGGTGTGACCGCACAGCAGAACCACGCAGCTCGGCAAGGGCTCCCACTGCAAGGGCAGAGCAAGAGGGGTGCAGACATGGAGAGGTCGGGAGGCAAGGGGAGAGCTACAGAGGGAAAGGAGCACAATTCAGTTTTATCCTCTGCTTTTCCAAACCAGCCACTTGGCCACCAGGCTCCTTGTAAAATACTCAGCTGGAGACCAGCTCCTGGTCAGAAAGGTGAGTTCTAACAAGCCAGGCCAGGATCTCCCTCCCCTCCCCAGCTCACACCCCTTGGCGCAGGGACAGGCAGCTCTGCCTGCACGGGGTGGAAATGGCTAATGCTGAGAGCAATTCCATTTCCTTGAGCACATCTTGAGTCTGTTAAATCCAAGTTGATCTGCTATTTCCTGGTACCACAAGTAGCCCCAGGAGCTCGGTAACAGAATAACTCAGTGAAAAACAGTTTGCAGAGGAAAATATTTTTTCCTGTGCTGGCCTAGAAACACATGTGAAGAACCTCTCACAAAGAAATCTCTCCTTTCATAACAAGTTAAAAACCGGGCAGGGCACATGCAGGAATGTACAGAACAGACTTGAACACTCTCCTGCCAAAAAATGTCTTCAAAATGCAGGAAACAATGTGGATGCAGGACCTGGCCATGGGACACATATTTTAGCACAGCACAAGCTGATGTCTTGGTATTTCTCCAGTCTACTGCAGCCTCTTCCAGACCTCAGACAGGCCAAAGCAGGCTCTTAAACTGGGGCACTGTCTTACACTGCTCCTTAGCATACAAGTAGGAGCCTCCTAACAGCTCAGCGGAGCTTTGCTCCAGTGCTCAATCCTGGTTTACAATCCACCAGGCACTCCCAATTTACTGCATTGCTCTAGTCCCTCCTCTCTTACACCACCAGTGCATCCCTCTTCCTCCCAGCAGTGCTACTCCACCACCAGTTCCTATGTGGGAAATCCTGTGCTTCATCAGCCCCAGTGGCTGCAGGACTCAGCAGCCTGCACCTACCACACTGAGGATAAGAAACAGATACAGGATGTCCGAAAAGTGCATCTTCTCCTGTGAAAATCTCCTGGCTAACAGCAGGGGGAAGATCCTCTGATCCTGGAATATCAACCATCAGCTAACCCTTCTCTGAATTTGTCCCATTTTTCCTATGGCTGTTTATGCTCCAAACCTGCACAACACCCAGTCCAATTTTGTGCCTCAGAATGGAGAGCTCCGAGATCTGCTGCCCAACAACAAACCACGTGGTTTCCAATTCTGCTACAGCAAATGACAATTTTTCTCCTGCTTGCCTTCCCCGGGTGACCTGCAGTTTCTTTCCCTCAATGACTTTCTTCCCTCTTCTCTCCTCCAGGTCCAGTTCCTGCGTGTGCCACTGGAGGGACCACAGGCAGGAAACACAGAGCATGACGGCAGCTGGGCATTGGTTTGTTGTCTGTGCCTTTTCTACAAGTCCTGATCACTTCCCAGCAGTCTATACCTTTCTGGATATTCATACATAGGCTGCAAAATGCCTTTCTCTCCTTGTAGCAGCTACAAAGAAGCCTGCCACTGTAGAGTGAGGGACATGTCCCTCACATACAATACTTTGCTTTATGTTGACATGATTTTCTTCTGCTGCCTGATCACCTCATTACTTGCCCTCGTGAGACCCCTCTGCACCTTAAGTTTTTACAGCCCTGAATAATTTTGTCCCAACACTGAGCTGCCACCTCACTACTCGTTACAGACCCAAAGCCTGGCTGACATCCATTCCTGCAGGATCAGCAGACAACCCTCTTCCTGAAAACACATCATGTATTTCTACCTGTCATACTTCTGCCTTACAGTGGGTTATTGATCCACAAAAAGATCTAGCACCCACCACCTTCACATTTCATTTACTTCCAGAGAATTACACCAGTAGATGAAGATTGCAAAGGTAAGCATGAGAAACTTCAATATATTTCTTTAAGTGCATGTCAGATGATAAACATTTACTCCCCCAAGTGTTTATTTGCAAGCCTCTGCACTGAGGGAAGTTGTGTGTAGGGGGTGGGGAATCACATCTTCAACAAAACTTTTCATTGAAAAACTTACATATGTACCTACATATCTACTAGTCATTTTTATCTGAAGACAGTACGTTTAATTTCCTTATGGATTTCTCTGCTAAACTGCCACTTCAGCATCAATAAATATCTAAGTATTTCAGATCCACTAATGAGCTGCTTCTCACAGCAGCCTTGTAACTTCAGGGGGCTGCATCCTACCCACCCCTCACACATCTGGCAAGTGAAGCCAGTGGAACAGACAAAAACATCCTGAGTCAAAGCCAGCAGCAAACAAAACTCGGTATGTTCCTGCAAGATCTCTCCATATTTCAAGGGGAGATCCAAGGTCAGACCCCAGAAAAAAAATCCTCAAGGTTTAAGGGTCACAGTGACACAGAGGACTCCTGCCGCCTCTGTTGTGTCCTCCTCCAACTCTGCAGAAGCCAGCAGGACCCTGCAGCCCAGCTCATTCATTCTTGAAACCTCAGCTGGCTCCCAGAGCAAGTCTTTGTGTACTAGAAAGCAGACAAGGTCCAGAGAAGGGAACAGCCTGTGACCTGTCATCAGAGCCCCAACTGAGGTCACACAGTCACTTCTGACTTTGAAGAACCTCATTCTGGAAACTTTAAGAAGCTGTCCTGGCATGGCTTTTTCCTAACATACATTTATTTACATATTATTTATATTTACTTACAAATTTTGAAATCTATTTTTAGGTAAACACTACCTCTCCCTTCCTAAGCACAACAGCAGCACATGCAAAATGATTTCTCAAAGGCTCTGAAGGGGCTGATCTCTCCTAGGCCTGAGCAGGAAAGGAAAAATACAAATCCCTGCCAGAAATATAATCCCTTTGTGCAAATTCAGGTCTCTGCCCCAAATCACACTAGAGACAGAGAAGCAGTAGATGCTCTTACTGTAGGAGTTGTGACCAAGGGACCTCCTCAGGCACTTCCCAGGCTGGCAGCTGCCTTGGGGGAGCAGCTACATAGGGCAGCCAGTGCAGAAGAGCACAGTGCTGGTGTCCACCTCTCCCATGCCCACCTGCAGGTGTGGCCCAATGATGCAGGAAGCTGGACTCCCAGATTAAAAATATTGCGGACACATGATATAAACTGCTCCCTGATATGAATTCACAGGCTTGGCTCAAGCTTCCTGGAAGCAATATATAAAAAAATTGAATGGACTTAACCCAGATAAAGTGCAACCTGAAACTGGGAGAATACATGAGCCATTGTTCATTTGTCAGATGCTATTGCAAGCTCTGGACTGCAAAGCCCATGCAGCATAGACAAGGGGAAGCCAATACTGGAGAGGAAGAGGCAGTTCTCTGCCAGGTATCAGGGACCTCCCTGAAAGTCCTCAGGTCAGGTGGTGGATTACAAAATTGCTACAACTAAGACATCTTCTCAACACAGTGGCTTGTACAACTTTCAGCACAGCAATGTGCTACAGGAAAGTCCATGTCATACACAGATCAGCTGAATCACAGTCTCAGGACTGCATCCAAATTAAAATCCCTTTTACACACCCATAAGTGAAGGGGTGCCCCTGCTGCCACACTGCAACCTGTTCCACATGTGACCCAGCTGCCACCTACACTGTTGATCTATGCTTTAGTCAAATCTCTCAGGCTGCCCACCTGCAGTAACATCTCCTGGATCTAAGTCTATGCACTTAAAGAAATGGTCTGATTTTTGGTGAAGATCAGCAGCCCCACATGCCTGAGATCAGAGCAGTCCTCCCTCAGATCCCTGCATGCTCTGCCTCCCTTTACCTTCATCCTCAGTGTTCTGTTTCCTCTTTTTCCTGGATTTTGAGTTCTTCTTGTTTTTCAGATCCACAAGCTCCTTGATGCGCTGGGCAACTGGGAATTCAAAAGAGGCCCTGGATTAATAATCCAAAATTATAAAATACCAAAGCTCAGAAGTGTCCTTGATTGTGGTAGCCAGCCTAAATCCAGCATGAGCAGGCTGCTCAAGGAAAGGTCCTCAACCACAACCAGCTCCAAATTCACCCAACTGAGGGACCCAGAATTAATATTCAGTTTCTCCAAATGGCTCAAGAGGCTCCAGGCAGCAAGTTTATACTTAAATAAATATACTGCCTAAATAACAGCAGAAGAAATAACCCACTCAGTTCAAATTACTCCTCCTTGCTGCCAGAGCCCTGGCAGGGTGATTTTTCATTCCTGAGCCAGGCATAGCTGGAGGGAATGGTTTTGAGGAGAAGTGAATTTAGGATCCTTGTGAACTGAAAGGAGTGCTGCACATCCAGCAGTTCAGTGAAGGAGCACCACATTAAGGGTACAGGCATGAAGACAAAGGTTGGCATTGCACCACTGCCACTCCAAAACTCACCTACACTGCTGCACTCACAAGCAAAGGCAGAGGTGCTGGGACAAGAGTTCTGCACCTGCCCTAAAGATCTATGGGGGGCTTTAACCTATGTTTGATGCACCAAGTGGAAATAGCTCCTCTGGCTTCTTGCCTGAAATCAGACAAGATACAGCAAGCACTACTGAAATAGTGACAAATCAGACAATAAATAGTCTGGTCCCCAGGGCTTCTGAATGACATATGAATTGCAATTATTCTCAGCAGAAACCATCAGCCTTCAGGACTCCTTGCTATTTGTCAGGCTAAGGCCTGTTCATAATGTTTGCAGTGGCTCTCTTAAAAAATACATATTAATAGTATTTTTTTTTTTGCCAGTTTTAAGGAACTCTGAAGTAAATCACATTTTTGAGAACCAGAGAAACTCTGCCCTTTTCAGGTCTAAATCACCTTTTTTTCAGTGATGAAGGATGAGATGTGCACAGTCTAGGGCTGGCATTTCTTTGCCAGACACAAGAAAGGATCACAGAATCACAGAATATCAGGGATTGGGAGGGACCTCAAGAGATCATCTAGTCCTGGAGCAGGAACATCCAGATCAGGTCACACAGGAAGGTGTCCAAGTGGGTTCTGAATGTATCCAGAGAAGGAGACCCCACATCCTTTCTGGGCAGCCCGTACCACTCTTCTCTTACCATCACACTGACAAAGCTTTTTCTCATATTTCTGTGGAACACTCTGTTTCAGTTTGTACCTACTGCCCCTTGTCCTGTCACTGGAGATCACTGAGCAGAGCCTGGGTCCACCCCCCTGACTCCCACCCTTTCAATATTTATAGACATGAATGAGGTCACCCCTCAGTCTCCTCCAAGCTAAAGAGACCCAGCTCACTCAGCCTTTCGTCAATCCCTTCATCATCTCTGTGTCTCTGTACTGGACTCTTTCCAGCAGTTCCCCGTCCTTCAGCTGACAGCCCCAGAACTGAATGAACTTCCCCAGCATAAGGTGCTCTCACCACAGCACTGACTGGCCACTACTTGCATTTCCAAAAATGAGACAATCCTGAACAAGTGGCACAACCCACCAGAATGCTGCTAGGGACAGAGAACTACGTGTATGTGAGGCACTTACTGTTTTCATCACTGTCAAGGTGGCGATAAATGTAGCCTTCCAGATAAGACTGAAATTTGGGTGATGGGGAGAAAAAGGCCAGACTGATGGCCATCAGTTCCCAGCCCCATGCCAGGCTTCTGTAGCACGTGTTGTCTGTTGTCTGCCGGATCAGTTGTATGTACAGCTCATCCCGCAAGCCCTGCACACTCCAGCACTTAGTGACTGTGACCAACGCCACGTGGTTCCGGTCCATGCGAGTCTGACGATCTCCCATGTAGCTCTGCACCAGTTTGAACATCTCACATGCCTCCTTTTTGATGGTGCGGTTGCTGGTGATAAGCATTGGCTTTTTGATAGAGCCACCATTCCAGGAGAGCATGTTGGAGATGGAGATCCTGCGGCGGAAGATGCCCTGTTTGTGCATGTTCAGGTTTTTGGAAGCCCAGTCCGCCATGCTGCTCTGAGAGATGGGCTTCCGTAGCGTGCTGTAGGGGAAACTATACCCCATGCAGCTGCCAGGCTGGCCACTGGTGTCCTGCTTAGGGTCCAGCTCGATTGTCCCAGGCTGCAATGGAGAACAGATGTGTTAAAAGCAGCTTAGATGACTCCTTACTGTGCTAGAATATTTATCAGCAGTGAGCTACCAGCAACAGCAAAGTGGTGAATCTGTACAAAACATAGTTTGGAGGAGAAACCCTCAGTACCTGAGGGGGTCCTACAGAAAGGCAAGGGAAGGAATTTTTAATATGATATCAGACCGGAGGACTAGAAACAATGGATGTAAATTGGAAGGGGGTAGATTTAGACTTGACATAAGAAAGAAATTCTTTACAGTGAGGGTGGTGAAGCACTGGAATGGGTTGCCCAGAGAGGTTGTGGATGCCCCCTCTCTGGAGGTGTTCAAGACTAGGCTGGACAAGGCACTGAGCAGCCTGATGTAGTGGGAGGTGTCCCTGCCTATGGCAGGGGGGTTGGAACTTGATGATCTTTAAGGTCCCTTCCAACCCAAACTATTCTATGAGAATCAGTGGCTGATCTCTGGAGCTCTCCAAGAGCTTTTCTGGCACAGCCACGCACTGATGGTGTCTCGAAGGGAGGTGCTGGGACATGGAATAATAGGGCTGATTGTCCCAGAGGTCCCAGGGAAAGCCCAAAGAGGAGCTAGGTTAACTTCCACATCAGCATTACAGTTCTGTGGCACCAACCAGACACAAAGGAGCCCAGTTTCTCCCTCTTAAGTTTCTACAGAGTCACAGGAGTTCAGGAGGTGGATGAGGACCACCAGGAGGAGACTACACAGCATTATCAGCACTGTTTCCTTCTCACTTTTACCCCATTGTGGCCCCTACAATCCCACTTGCCTTTACTATTATTCCATTGTAGCAAAAAAAAAAAAAAAAAAAAAAAAAAAAAAAAAAAGGAAAAAGTCAAGATGATTATCAACCACTAGGAGCTGTAGGAGCTGCTGATCTTGGGGCACGCTGTGCCTGGACACTTTCTGCAATTCCACTGACACCTTCCTAATGGAAACATTGGCCAGACACATAAACAGAGCAGGAGAAGCTAAGGGAGGCACAGCAGGGCATGGGCGATCATCCATGTAGGATAAACAGCCTTTGAGTCAGTATAGTGAATTAGACCAAGTATCTGCTTCAGTCAACCTCCAGCTCTAATGGAATTGGCTGGTCCTCAGCACCTGCTGGGAAGATCCAGGCTGTGGCTACAGACTCAGCATTCCTGTGAGTACTCAAGACTCAGGGGCACCTCTGTGATGGGCTCCTGACTATGTTTTCCTATCCTAGACAGGTATAACCTTCCTCAAATTAAATCAGAATTGTTCACAAGTACTGCATTTTTTCTTCTTCCCAGACAACTATAGGGACAGCTGCTCCCCACCCACAGCCTGCAGTGATCAAACTCATTTGCTCTAGGGACAAGTCCACTGATGACAAGTTCACAGAGATCAGCAGCAGAGACAGACCTTCCATCCTCCCAGACTCTGTTCAGTTTTGACATGCAGCCCCTTTCCAGTTCTTCTTCCCCCATGATCACTATGGGCAACTACACCATCAGAGTTCTGGTAGTACTGATCACAAGAGAACAATGGGTAATAGCTATTTATTTTTAGGGGTAGGACTTTTTAATAGGATATGTGATGGCAGGGCTAGAAATAACAATTGTAAATTGGAAGAGGGGGGATTCAGGCTGGAGATAAGAAAGAAGTTCTTTACTGTTGAGGGTGGTGAGACACTGGAAGAGGTTGCCCAGAGAGATTGTGGATGCCCCCTCAATCCCTGGAGGTGTTTGCACCCAGGCTGGATGAAGCACTGAGCAACCTGGTGTAGTGGGAGGTGTCCTTGCCCATGGTAAGGGGGTTGGAACTAGATGATCTTTAAGGTTCCTTCCAACCCAAACCATTCTATGATTTCGCCCATCCAGAATTCTCTGCTTTGGATGGAAATGCCAGACTGGGACATAAACTGAACACCAATACTCAACAAGTTGTTTTAGGAAACAGACTTTTTTGTTAATCCAAAATTCCCACATAAACAGCCCACACTTTGCTCAGCATTCTCCAAGATCTTCAGCAAGTACAAAAAGGCAGAGGTGAAAATCTTGAGGTTTTTGGTTTTTAAAGGAAGATCAAGAAACAGAAATCCTGTAAATTTTGGTCTTGCAGTGGAAAAAGTGAAACAAAACAAGTATTTTCCTTTGCAGATCTTCTTTAATTCGTGTGCCACACTCTATGCCAGTTCTGGCCTACAGTCAGCAGACACATCAGATCTTAAATGGTTAGAGCCAGTTAGTTTTTTCTTCCTAGTAAGGAGGAACTGCTAAACCCTCCCTTCTCTTACACCCAACATGTACCTGCATGTGGGTGACTGGGTTAGCACACGTCACTCTTATTGCAAGCCTGGGGCACAATCATTTCTCCTGCTTTTCTACTTTGTTTTAGTTTTTTATCGCTTCGAGTCATCCCTCTACCCCCACACCCTCTCTGAATCAACATGCTGACAAAAAATCCCTGCCTGCAGCTCTCTATCACCTCCATCCTCAGCTGTCTTCAATCCATGTTCAATAGCCAAGGTTAGTTTTCCTCCTCAGCATGTTCCTTCTGAGGATCCACCTCCTCATACTCTCTAGAGGTTCAACAAGCTCTCGGGTCTCTACTTTTCTCTCTCTTGAGTTTCCCTCTCCAATCTGCTTCCCACAACTACACAGATATTAACTTCGTGCTGACAGGATGGACTCTACTTGGCCTGTCCTAGGACTTCTGCCACCCTCAGATAAGGTATTTCCTCACCTCCCTTCTCTCCTCTCCATCATGCTGGCCCAGCACATGACACACTCCCTTTTTCAGGTGAGGCAACATTTTTGCTCCAACCTCCTCCCCTTCTTATTTGGATTGTTACATCTCAGAGTATTTCTCTATGCAGATAGTTCATTTATCCATTCTTTGCCTTTATCTTAACATCCATCTCCTTACATCTTCCATTATATTCTCCATCTCCATCTAACCACGCATGAATTATTTTTTTTTTCCTTTTCAAGGCCATTCACAGACTATCCCAACCCCATCATCTCTTGGGTACCGTTGCAATAGGGAGTCTCAGCTCCCTCCAACAGTGCAATGAGATGTAACATATCCTGAAGACCAGACATCGGCCTTCCAACAACTCTAAAGAGGCTGTGAATTGAAGTTGCTGAGCTATTAACTGCAACATGTGAGTCATGTCTGCTCAAACTGGGCCTGTGCCAGGAAAATGCACAACGTGGGAACATGACATCAGGTTTAAAAGGATTTCAGGTGAAATCAAGGCACTATCGATCAAAAATAAGAATAAAAAAGAGAATCTACACACACAAGTCTGATACAGTGGGGAGGTGGCAATCTAGCTTTTAGAGCAAAGTTCCACATGCAGGTCTACTGGAGCAATCTGAAACAGTCAAGGAGCTTTGCCAAGTTTCTTCATTAAAGGTATTGGACTAGCAAAGGAGAGAAAAGACAGAACACAGGATTAAAATAAATAGTTGCATTTCACACTGGAGGGTTGTTATCAGCTGTGCCTCAGAGAAGAGACACAGAGAGGAGCAAAACCTTCCCAGGATATAAAATTACCTATGGAAGACCTAAATCCTAACTAAAGCCATGAAGCAGTATGTTTCTTCAAATGCAATTAGAAGAAAAGATGGCAAACTGCAGTGAAGAAGAGCTATGTTATAGAGAAAAACTACTCCAGTTGTTCAGGCATGCTAATGGGTTTTAAAATTTATGATAAGAAGGTTCTTAGTAAGTCTCACTGGTTTTCTGACTATTTCTGTGTAATGCTTAGGAATGACCAGGAGGGAGAACACAATATGAGCTGTGTGCCAAGTCCTGATGCCCAGGTCCTGTATCCCACAAACTTTGGCCACCCCAGTGCAGAAAAGACACAGGAACACAGGGGCAGCCAAAGAAGGAAGAGCACCAGGCAAAGTGATCAGGCAGCAACTTCCTCAAATAACAGCAGAGTTACTCGCAGTGCTGAGGGCTCACTGGACACCAGCACCTCCTAATTCCCCCTCCTCTCATGCCACTGATTTGAAATGCCAAGCTGTGAAGCTTTTTGACCTGTTTGCTATTCTGTGGGCACAGAACTGTGCCTGCAGCACACCCACTAACCCCCCCACAGAAGCAGACTGCACTCAGCAGCACCGTGACAGTGCAGCAAAGATGTGCAATGGAAGCGGGTACTGGAGAGGTACCTGGGAGGAGTGGTGAGCAGCATCTGATGAAACCAAACTTGTCTGGCTGGTCACATTCTTTTCTAAAGAATCTATTTTCTCAAAAGTCCTCTTCTGCCTCACTGTGTCCTGCGGAGTAGCCACATCATTGGGGAAGCTGCCCCTGCCCTCCAGGCCCTGTCTATACAGAGACCTGTTACTAGCTGAGATGTCATCCCTTGAGCTTCGGCTGATGCATTTTTTCAAGTGGTCAGACTGAAATCTGACTTTGCTGCTCTCTGCTGGGATGCCACTCTCCAGACTTGCAGCATCAAGGCTGGCTTTGCTTCCCCTGCAGGCTGCTGATCTGCCCACTACAGCTCGCATCTCAGCAATCAGCTTATCATTCAAAGCTGTGAGCTCACTGCTGCTGCCCACAGAGCCAGGTCTTCCTTGACCAGTCCCTTGCCTCCTTCCTTTCCTTTTTCTCAAGCTTGGAGAAGGGCCAGTTGAATAACCAGAATCCTGATGGCTTATACCAGTTGGATACTCTGGAGTTTGCAGGCTGCTCTGACGACTGTGGTGGGCTTCCATGTTCTTGAGGACATTAGCTTCCAAGATCCTCCAAGACTGCTTGAAGCTGTCCTTCGAAGTAAGTTGACCAGGCAGTTTAGCAGAGGCATCAGCTGCTGTAGCAGAGTGAGAGAGTTTGGAAGACTGATCGACGTTGATCATGTGCTTTATATATTCCTTTCCAGCCGGGCTGTATTCAGTGGAAGAGGGATTCCTTGCAAGTTTCTTTGCAGCTTGCTGCTGTTGCATACCTGGATGCTGTAATAATTTGGTTGTTTGCACCTGCTTTTTTAAGCTGTTGCTTGGTGTCCTTGGAGGAGACATCCCACTCGTATTGACGCTTTCGGTGTCCATATCTACTGGTGGCTCATCATAAATTGGAGACTCTAAAGATGGCTCATCATATATAGGTGCAGGGGAAGCATACTTGGGGGAAGCAGGCTGGAGGGCTCCTGTGGGGTTCCTTGGTGGTGTCTGAGAATTGGGACCATTCATCAGCACTAAGCAAAACCCACCATTCTCTGTCTTTTTGATCTGCATAGACTGCTTCGTTTCTCCTGTAGGCAATTGCTTTGTGGATCCAGGGTTCTGGGATGTGGGTTGAGGCTGAGCATATATGGCTGGTTTTGGAAGAGATTTTTGGCTGTTGGCCTCTGGAGCACTCTGCATCTGAAGCGAAGTGTTTGAAGAGCTCTGTATCTGCCTCAGACTGTTCACTTTGACCAACATGGCTGCTTTTGTGCCTGGCAGAGGCTGCCAGTGGGTAGGAGTATCCCTAAAGGAAGAAAGATGCAAACACAGTTATTTAAGATTAGCTAAAGTATTCTCTGCTGCGACCCAAATAGCAGATTGTCTTTCTCAAAGCACCTAGAGATTCCCAAACCAGTTATATCAGCTCCTCATTGGTTTTTTTTCCTTAAAGATCTCCTTTCCTGAAACTGTAACACATAGCTGTTACACATATGATAAATTGCTGAGCGATAAACAGCAAAGCAATGATGTGAAACACATTTATCATACTGTAACCCATCAGGTACCATCAGCATTGAGACAGGAAACAACCTGTGCTTCCCAAGGTTCATCAGTTAGCCTGGCACCCAGAACAACCTTGAAGATCAGCAAACTGTTCTGCACCAATAGAGCACTAAACTGGAAAATAATCCCAAGTGTCTACCTTCAGATTGTCAAACTATGGGGACAGTCCTTCCAGACCATGTTATTCTTTTGATCTAAGATTCCAAATCCATGATTATTTTGCAGAAAAACCTATAGCAAGCATATGAGGATGTGTTACACTCCCACCAAGACACCACACCAGCCCAGTCCAGATACCCTCAGATATGGATCTCTTGGACAAACCTACTGGGGCACTGCTCAGCTCTCATAGCCATGGAATTCTCCTCTGCTGAGACTATCTTCTTACTTGTGATGGTACTTGGGATCCACCACTACCTAGCACACCTACTGCAACATCCCAGCCCCAAAGGCACATTCTGCAGTGCAGTAACAGCTCCTGCAGCTGTATCTGTGAGCTCTGAAGAAAAGGTAGTGGAAAAGCCATCAGACCAGCCTTAGTTTCCAGGTCTTCCAAGGCACCACTGTCTCCAGGAAGGTCCCTTTGAACCTGGCCCTGTTTTGTGCCCTCCCTCCATGTATCTTCTAGCAGCCACCACTGGCTAAGACCTGAGGGTGCACTGCTCATGCCCTGACTATAACAAGAGATCTTCCTGTAACACCTTCAGAGTAATTTTTTCCTCTTTGAACCTTAATGCTTGTTCCCCAGCCTGCACTGCTGACCTGTACTGATGGCCTGTGCAGCAGCAGATGGACCCACCTCCACTGCATGCCCAGAGCTGCCTCTTGGTGATGCTACTCTCTACTTGTGCCTTCCCTGCCAAGTACCAAGATATCCAGATACCCCAACCCTCTTACATTCCACTCCTGCTCTGCAGAGGAGTTTCAGCTGCTGGTTATCAGTGCCCTCCTTCAGCAAGGCTCATCTGCGGGTGCTCTGCCTGTTGTCCCCACCGTGGCTCTCCCACCAGTTAGCACATCTGCACATATCCTGCTCTCCCCACACCCCAGGAGAATGTATCTGCCCCACAGTAGCAGCCCCACATAATCATAATCACCAGGTTGGAAGGGACCTTTCAGATCATCAAGTCCAACCATCAGTTCAACTCTGACAAGCCTCTTACCTAGACAGGGACTTGAATCTTTGACCCTCAGATGAGGAGTCTGATGTTCTTCCAACTGAGCTACACACCCAGGTCACATCACTATGGGTGACCTACCTCACCTGCTCCCCACCCACTTACCTGCCCCACATTCTCTTCTCTACACACAATATCCTGTGCCTGCTCACAATCACTCCTAAGTGGGGAAAGGTGCCCCTTTCCCAACCATAACTTACTGTGGTTTTTGCCCAAATCTGCTTTCCAGTAGTGCCATGTGGCTGAATCCCCACTGTGAAACCCACCTGTGAATCCCAGCCCAGCACAATGGTGTAGGAGAAGTGCGGGTGAGGGAGCACATGGGCACAATGGCTGGCTGCTGGCCAGGTTCCAAAGGTCCCTGCCATCTTCTGGCTGCACCATGGCAAATCACTGCCTTAGCAGGGCCTGGTTCTTTCCCTCTGACAGACACACCTCTTGCAAATTGCAAGGTGACAGGAGAAAGAGCCACCATCCTCTGCTTCCTGTCCTGGACTCCCAGCTTGCTCCACAAATCTCCTGCTGCATCTCTCACTAAGAAACTAAGGGTTTTAATAAAAGGGAGCTCCCAACACTACTTCAAGATAGAGATTCCACCACCTTGAGGAGTGACTGTCCAGACCATTTGTCTGCAGCACCCCAGGACTGAGCTAAGCCCTGTTTCAAGAGTGGTTGATTGGGAAAAGCAAAGGGGTTTAGAGTTTAGCCTCCTTCTGCCTGCCCAAGCTGCCATCAAGCACAGCCTCCACACTCCCACTCCTGTTCTGTCACCAGCAGCTTGTCTTCTGCATGCCATGATGCCTAGAGCAGGGGAGTGACCACCAGCAGCCCCAAGCAAAGATATGGGTAGGGAACAGGCAGCGGTTAATGGCAGGATAGGGCTGGCATTCATTAGGACATGCAGCCCTGCACCCCACCGAGCATCCCAGGGGACCACAGAGACCACCCCTCACACCAGTTTCTCTCTCCTGCAACAGCACAAGCCCCAAATCCAAGCACAGGCTCGTTGCAAACCTAGTCATTCCTCAAAGAGCTTGTAGACTAATGGGAAGAACCAGAGCAGCAACATCTAGTGGGCTTTTAAATTAACATTTCTGACACCCTTTCACCCACACCTCCACTTGGCTGTGCCAGCAGCTTGTTTTGTGTCAGGGAAATGAGATTGGCAAAGAGCCATGTCAAGGACAGAGGCACTCATGGGCTCCTGACTCAGCAGACATGTGCAGACATGATCACATGAGAGTGATTTTTAACTGAATACTGTGGCTGGATGGACATGCAGGGTGGTCAGGTAGGGCTGGGTCAGTCAGAGGTAGGACATAGAATCATAGAGTAGTTTGGGTTGGAAGGGACCTTATTAGATCATCTAGTTCCAACTTCCCTGCCATGGGCAGGGACACATCCCATTAGACCATGTCGCTCAATGCCTCATTCAGCCTGGCCTTAAACAGCTCCAGGGAGGGGGCAACCATGACCTCTCTGGGCAACCTCCTTTCAGGTAGATTTAGAGAGCAATAAGGTCCTCCCTCAGCCTCCTCTTCTCCAGGCCACTGTGCCAATTCTCTCTGGCTGTGATTTTGGATGCAAGAACTAGGTCAGGTATCCATGCATTTTCCAGGGCTCCCGAGTACCCACTGGGCATTGACACCACCACAGGGCACCCCAATGCCCACCATGTGCCCACAGGCATCCTAAGTTCAAGGGGCAGGTACTGCACCCACATGAGCTTTGTGTTCAGGGCTGTTGGTCTCACGCCGGTTCTTCACATTCCCCTCCTGGACTATGGGGGAATCTCACAGGGTCAGAGGAGCAGCACAGCTCCTGTGTCACTGAGGGTAGAGGGAGCCATGCTCCAGCTTGACCCCAGCCACCACCAGAAGGTTTATAATGAAAGTAATGGAGAAGTGAAACTGCCAAACCCAGGCCATGCCCCACTTTGCCCCTCAGTCTCAGACACAACTGGCTGTTTCCAGACTATCCAGTTGCTGGAGATCAGAGGAAAGAGGAACTACCACAGAGAAGACAAAGCTTTTTTTGAAAGGACCGTTTATACAATCATGAATGATCCTTTGGGGTCTGAATACAGCTTTCTTCTAGCCTATCCCCTGGCTGCTGAAAAGACCAAACAGAAGAGAATGAGGACTTCCTGACTACCCAGCATGGAAAATGGTTGTCTTGTTCTTCTGAGAAGTGAAAGCTCTAACAGAAAGTACAGCCAGTGGTAGAGAAACATCCCAACACAGCCCCTCAGCCATGCTCTTCAGCCACCAGCAGGAAAAACCCTTCTAAGTCCCCGGAGATGGTTCTGTCGAGGAATGCTTTCAAGTAGCTCCAACATAAACAGCACAACCCGGCACTGGCTTTCCCAGCCTGCACCCAGCTCCAGCAGCCCCAGCCTATCTGGCAGCTCTTCCTAGGCTCCATGGCTCCATTGTTTGCTCTTCCCCTGAGAAGCCTAGAAAAAAGCCCCCACACCTCAGCTCTGCCCTTTCCAACAGTTGTGGTGTCAAGAGTGCTTTGACAGAGGCAACTGAAGAGAGACTTTTGCATTTCAGCAGCACTGCTGCCAGTGCCTGTGCCAGAGGAAGGGACTTGGAGGAGACCCTGTGGAGGCAAAACCAGAGCTGCATGGCCCAGAGAAGAGCTCTGGGGACACGTGCAAGCCACATTGTGTTTGCACACCCTGTCCAAAGGCCAGCAGAACAAGAAAGCAACAAGTCTGTGTTACAAATCCTGATGGTGTTTCCTGCCCGATTAGGAAGAGCTATACATTGTCACTGCTTACACTAGGCCTTGAGAGATGTAAGCCTGTGATGAGGCAAACCACGAAGGGGCAGAGGTGCCCTCACAGCCAATTTCTCTGTGGGCTTCACATCATGTGTCCCTGCTAACTCCCCTCCCAGCAGTTTCCTGCCACAGCCAAACCAAGCCCCTTCTCCTTCCCAGCCTAGAATGCTGAGCCATGGGAATGGTGGCTGAGAAGGGGACAGGCAGCACAACCCCCAAAGAAGGGATGCACATCTCTCCTATGCTGGGGGAAGGGATGTTTCTGGGGAAAGCAGATTTCTACAAGGAGGACTTTGAGAGGCATTGTTACTGCAAGGGGAACCTTGGAAAGTCCATGCTGAATTAAACTCCTGATCCTGGAAGAACCATGGACAGGCAAGGAAAAAGGGAGGTCTGCACAGACAGGGCTGGGGACTGCAGAGCCCATTCACAGTCCTGACCACAGGCATGTCCAAATGCTGCAGACCAACATACAAACTCCTGTATATAATATACAAACTCCTTGCAAGACCTTGTTGTCTTCAGACATCAGTCCTCCACCATGCCCAGCCCCTTCTCATCCATGAAGCCCAAGAAGCTCCGCCAAACTGCAGCATAGCTGCAGCAGCTCATTTCCAAAGCAAGCCTTCCAAAATGCTTCTGGCTGCTTTCAGACCCAGGCTGGTCTCACAGGCCCCAAGGGAAGACATTCATCCTTCAGACATTTTCCAGCATGTGAAATGATTGTTTGTCCCCCATCTCCCAAGAAAAAATTCAATCTTCTTTCCATAAGGATCCTCAGTGCTCAAGAGGGAGCTGTAGCTGTAAAGCAAGTGCTGTCCACTGTCTTTGCTCCAGTGAGGGAGAGGCAGAGCCAGCACTGGGCTGGGCAGCCCCAGGAAGGGCAGCCAAGAACCAACACAAGATCAAAATCACATAAGCAAAAGAGCTTCCCCAGGTGGCAGCTTCTCAGCATGCAGCTACCCTCGCCTTGGCAGGGGTCAACCTCCCCATGCCCGTGGAGAAATCCACATCTACAGGAGGCTGCTCCAAGGTGGTACGCTCTGGAGAGCTGGAAGGGCAGCAGCAGAGGATGGGATCAGCACGTAGAGGGTAGAGGGAACAGACAGCAAGGAGCAGGCAGCTCCTCTCTGGGAACAGTCTCCACTCAAGGCTGTCAGAAGCAGAGGGGCAGTGTAGCAGCACTGAAACATGGCAGCAGGTACAGCAGGCTTTGCAGGACGACATCCCTCCTTGCAGCTCTCTGAGGCATGTGTTTTTGTAGGAAGCCTCTCTTGGGGACCATGCTGGTCTCTTCTGGCCTCTCCCATCTACCATGGGAAGACCAACATGAAGGGAAGAAAAGCGAACCTTTTGTGCTGCCGTTAGAGAAAAAAAGTGAAACCATTTAAGGCTCAAGTACCCATAAAGATGTCAAATACTACTGACAGCACTCAGCCTATTGGCTCTGTTTATACAGCTGCATTCCTGCTGAGGGATGGAAGAGAACACTCTTGTGTTTGTCTTTGGAGAACAACACAGACAACAGAACTGAGAAGCTTGGTGTGCTTCTGCTGTTACTAGACCAGACATCCCATTAAGAGCATTAGACCCCACCTGGAAACACTAGCCTTGGGCTTATCTCTTTGCTCACCATTTTACAAGCTAGCAAAAGGCAAGCAATCTCTCCTCAGGTGTCAGACTTGGGCAGGGATTAATTTGTTCTCTGCACTGTAACTGGATACATAATCCCCGCTCACAAGTAGCAGCGTCAACACCTGATGAATGTGCAAGGAAGCAGTGCTCAGTCTCCTGCCTCCTAAGGCAAACACTTGGCTCACTGGTGCAAAGATGTGAATGGCAGCTTGATTGGGAGCTAACAACCTGATTCCACACCTTTCTCAGCATTTGCCCTTCAGTAGGGGTACTCCAAGGCTGTAGGAGAAACTTAGGCTTGGGCTGGAGCAAGGAAGGACCTTTTTCCATTCCCCTCCCTTGCAGGAGAGCCAGCAGTGATGTCTGACATGCTACCTGCCATCAGCCTGGCTGGAAAGGAAGGATACAGCAAACTCCTGTCCATAATACATTGCCCCCCATCCTCCTATATGAGAGGGGCCACATAGGGTCTGAGCTAAAGAGCTGAGGTCAGAACTGGCATAGTTCATTTCTCAAGACAGCCATTCCCTGAGGCAGAGACAGCTATGTTCTCCTCCTGAGAGCACCAGTTAAATATTTTGGGTATTTGACTCAGGATATTTTATGTCCCATGTAAGGCTCTTCCCTTCAACCCTCTGGAGAACATTGTTGTTACCTGTTCCTTGTGCTCCAGGGGGACAAGGAGAGAAACCTCGTTGGCCCATGGCAAATCTCACATGTCTGTGGCTCACCTGTGGGGCATGACAGGGGACCTGAAGGAACTGGCAGCTACTGGGATTCAGTTTAAGGCATTTCTCAGTGTTCGGGTTTCTCCTGGCAGGGCAGGAATCATCCTCTGAATAGGTATGAAGCTCAGAAGGGGTGCTCATGGGGCAGGAGGTACTGGAGCTATTGCAGGCACCTGTACAGCACTAGGCTCTTTCTAGTGCACTCTTGTGTTCATCCTCAGCATCTCCCACTCACACAGCTCTGAAGTGAATACAGCAGCATCCCACAGGGGCAGCAAGCAAGCTATAAATCTCAGTTATAATATATGCTCTAGAGAATATATTTTCCAGAATTGCCATCCTACATAATTATCATCACCTTTGATTTTTTCTTCTCTCCTTGCCAATCCCAGACACACAGAGAGGCAACCTCAATCCAAAACCCAAGCTGTTACAGAAGTCTTGCTCATTACACTGCCCTGAAACTGGGGACAAGGAACCCTGGAGTGGATGGTAGGAGTGTCAGGCTCACCTGAGCTCTGCTCTAGCCTTGGGTGAGTCACTTCTCAGCATGACTCAACTCTGCTCACCGTGTGGCCTCCTCAACTGTTGGTACCATATTCTGCAGGGCATGATGATGTCCAGATAGGGCAAGAAGGAAACACAGCAGGACTTCAGACAGAGGGGTCATCCACACAAAGATTGGGGAGGAGATGCTTTTGTGCAGCTAAAGTTGGAAAAGTTTCAATAGAAGAAAACCCCCTCAATTGTTGTCAGACTGGTTTGAGTGCAAGAAAATCTCTTGGCCAAACAAAACAACATACTGTTATTGTTCTTTCACTCCAGGCTTGATCTGAGCAAATAACTATGCCCAGGAGCTCTATTCCTGCTGTCCCATCTCCTGCTCTGGCTGAAGCTGTAAGCACACACCAGCAGCCAAGCCTAGGGGAGGGAATGAGCCAGAGCAGGCTGGCTCACCTCCACCCTGCAGCAGCTCACAGGGACAGCTCAGCCATCCCAGCAAACTCTGCCATGAGCATCTGATAGAGTTATCACCACTGCTAAACATTCCTGCCCATCCTCTGTTTAGGACTCTTGAGCAATGATTATCTTTTAATAATTGTGTGTTTTTAGGATGTCTCACACCAACAAGGCCCAGACTGATGACATTCAAGTGGTAGCACAGTGGTGAAAGTGAACAGCTGTATCCTGGGAAGAGGGCAGGAGGTGGTGATCAAGTACCTGGCAGCACTTTGCCCCAGTGCTGCACTACCTCAAGGCAGCACAGCTTCCCAGCCCCTCTGAACTGAAACTACAGAGAGCTAGCTGCCTACCTGCCAGGGTCTTTCCTCTTCTCCACTCCACATTCTCCCTTGCCCTTCTCCATCTCCTGTAGGAGGGCCATTTGGATGGGGGTGCCTCTGCCATCGCTGCTGGTGCTGCCCCGGTGCTGCTGCACCCGGGAGTCATGGTGGGAGCTTCGTTTCATGGCTTGGAGCTGTGCCAAGGGTACAATGTCACAGCCCTGGGGCCGGTGCCACACCGTCTGCTGCGTGATGGCATTGTAGTAGTAGAAGCGGTTGTTGTTCTGGTCAAACAGCTCCCACCACTGCTTCTGGTCTGACTGGCGCACCTTCAGGTTGGGAGGGGGCTCCCAGCCACACTCCCCAGTGGTCAGGTTGACATACATCCGCTCCTGGGAGCGGGGCTCGATGATCTCCACCCAGTCTGAGCTGTGGGGACACAAGAGTTGCATTAGTCTGGGCAAGAGACTTGAGGAAAACAGGTTGTCTGGGAGTCCTACACAGCTGCTGTCTCTGGGCCAGGCAGTGGTGCTGCAAATCAAAGCACTGCTTGGGGCCATGTAGCTATCTAACTGGCTCAGAAGAAGACAAGGGGAAGAGTCTTAGAAGGGACTGTGCCAAATCAGCAACTCTGCACGAGGAAGGGGAGGTCACCCCAACAGCCCAGCCCAAACAACAGCTCACACCCCTCACGAGCCTGAGACAAAACAGCAGAGAGCAGGCAAGCATCATCTGCTGATGCTCTGATAACTCACATCAAGGGCTGGTGTGATACCAGAAGGGCAGGCACCCGGCCAGAAGCACAGCAAAACCTGCTCTCAAGAGCAGGAAGGATCTGCAAAGCAGGATCTGCTCCTTTGGGGAGGTGCACCCTGTTGTTAATGCCACCTCGGGAGACCAAACCCCTGTCTCCCAATGCTGTGAGAAGCCTGTCTGCTTGAGGACCTGCCTGTGGGCTGAGCTGGCTCATGCCATCACCACCAGGACTGTTCACACTGCTCCAAAAAGCAGCTGGGAACAGAGCACATGGACTTTCCCCACGGTACTGATTGCTGCAGGGCTGCCACCACTGCCAGAGAACAGCAAGGCACCACCAAGAGAGTGTCTGCGAGTACATCCCACTGGGAGAATCCTGTCTCCAAAGAACATCTGGTTTTCTTGTTCAGTTCATTTTCTGGACAAAGTTATATCAGTTTCCCTGTTTGATTTAAAGTGCAATATGACAGTCATACCAGAATCCCACACCATGGCTCAGGGTAGGAATCACAGAACTAACAACTGAAATGTCAAACCCCAGCCACAGAAACAAATCAACAAGCCACTGCTGTTACCAAAGGCACTGTCAACTGCAAAGAGGTGTCATCCAGAAACAGAGCATGAAAAGGGAACACAAGGGCAGCAGCAGTGTCCACAGTGCTGGAAGAGATGCTGCCCAGGGGAGGAGAAGATCAGGGAAAAGGAAATGGAGCACAGCAGGACATCCTTTCAACTCCTCTCCAAAATCCAACACAAATACACACACAAAGGAGCTTGGGAGAGAGACAGGAGTTGGTTATGGACTATTCACTTGTCAAGAAAAAACAACTCAGCCACCACCCTGCAAGATGCAGTCAACTGATCAACCTTTTTAATGTTCAAGAACACAGCGGTTTTGATCTGTTTTGCCAGCAACTGGATTAGCAAAGCTCAGAAACACTGACTGCTCTACCAGCGTTGTTGCTCCTCAGAAGAGACGAGAGCTCAGCTATTTTCTGTTAAGTGCAGGCTACTGAAAAGAATGAATTCTTCTCATGGCACTTGGCCACAAGCAAGCATGTGTTGCTAATTATAGTCTTCCGTTTTAACAAACTTACGTTTATCTTTGCATGCAACAATATGTAAGTGGATGACTCCAGTTGGTTGACCTCTTCATTGCCCTTAAAATGGAGGGGCTCAGTGTGACTGAGGTGGAGTACAACTTGGAAAAGAATCTGCACATTGAAGTACCAAAGAGTTTGGTACAATCACATTCATATGTTTAGACAGAAAAGGAAAAGCAAGGAGCACATTCCTGGAGCAGGGCCAGCCCCAGACTGCCACACAAGCTTTGAATATAACATCAGAACTCTGAAAAGACGTGATAAACTCAGGATTGCAGAGAGATAAGGCCATAACCTGAACATTAAAAAAAAAAAAAAATCATTCCAATCCCCTTTTACAGGGTCAAAGAAGTTTCCTAGGAGTGGCCTAAATAATGCTTTTCCTCATTTTCTGTCCTCACACATCCAAGCACAGGGCAAGCAGCAGCCACAGAGCACTTGCCTGCTCCCACTGGCACAGCAGCACTGGTCACAGTCACACCAGCAGGCCATTGTGGTCATTTCAGGCCATCTCACCTCTTGGGACACAGCATCCCTAGGTGCAGGACTTCTTCAGAAGCCCAGTTTGTGAATCCTGTCTGAACCCCCACCACAGCCTGAGTGCAGGCATGTGCAGCCCACAGCCTGCTGGCAGCACAGTGGAACTAATCCAGGAACCAGACCCTGCAACGTGGGGTTATTTTAACAAAATTCCCACTTGCATCCAAAACCAAGCCCACACTCTCAGAGTACATCCTCCTGTATTGTTGAAGAGATTGTAGGAGCTTCCTCTATGTCTTGAGTAAACACACAAATACTTTCCACCTCTCTTAGGGCAAGTGGCTGGAGCCATGGCTAAGTGGCCTGAGCTTCACTTAACTCAAAAGGCACTTGCCTTTGACACTGATTTTTTGGAGAAGTGTCAGAGTCCCCAAGCAGCCTGGTGCCATGGGAGGAGGGTGTATGGTAATGCCCCAGGCATGCAAAAAGCAGGAAGCACAGGGCTTTTTGTGCACAGTTGCATCTCATGTGGGCTGATAGGTTTGTTCCCACCCAAAGGCTTAGCCCTTGTGGGCCAGCAGCTTGTTTTTTTATCAAATTTTGTACAGACGGAGGAGACAAGAGGTCAAGCTGCTGCCAGCCTCTGGGACAGAAGTGATGCACACTGCAAATAGTGCTTCCTTCAAAAACAGCTCCACCTTGACAAAGCCTGAGAACTAAACACAAACTCAATTTTGTAAAGATTATTTCAGCCTGAAAGAGCACTTATCTAGCATCTTCGCATGAAGACTATAAATGTTAGCACAAGGTCCAGGAAAGAAAAAAAATATTTATCCAAAGAGAAGGAAGCAAGACTAGAAATGGAAGAGACTAGATATATAAGAAGAATCACTTGCAGTGTGAGCTGAGAAACCCCAAGAAGTTAAATTGCCACAACTCCAGAGGAAAGTGTTTTTTTCTTGTTACCATCACCCAAGTAATGCTGCAGCCAAGCAGTTGCTGCACACTGGACACCATATGCTCTTTGTGAGGTTGTCCAAGGATAAGAATAGTAGAGAGATGTTTTCTCAGCTGGAGCTGTCAACTAGAAACCAGCACGACATGACCATCCAGCTCTCTGCATTAAACTTTATCTGTGCACACTGCTCAGCACCCACCCAAAGAGGCATTCACATGCCAAGGGCAAAAGAACACCAAGGAAAGCCACAGGGAAGTACTGCCTCAGGGAGCTTCACACCAGGCTGTGAGCAAACCCCTCCATGGGGCTATGAGAAGAGCCCTTACAGCTTGATCCCTCGCTTCAATTCTATTTTCTGTAATTTTTGGACCAAGTCAAGATCCCACCACCCTCTTCCACCTTTGGGACAAGCCCTGCAGGGAGTCAGGGCAGCACTAGGTCCTTCTTGATCAAACATGAATCCATACCGAGTGAGATATTTGAAGACTAATGTCATCAAATAGAGCCTACAGCATGTTCAAAGGTGGCCTCAAGACAATCAACTGGGAAATTAAGTTACTTCTTCCAGGAAACAGGAGTTTGAACAGAATCCATGAATAGTCTCGTATTCAGTATCATAGAATGATAAGGACTCAGAGGACGGGGATGCTCCTGGATAGCAGGAGACTGAAGAACTATCTTCACAAGTATTGACCCTTGCATTATCTCTGCACCTTGCATGGATAAGGTGTCACTACCATGCCCTTTGTAGGATATCAGTCTTGCTTTGTCCTTGCAAGAAGAGCTGCAGTTCTTTGCCTATAGCTCCAAGCTGGGGCTGCTGAAAGCCCTGCAAAATCCCAGGAGGGGGTGGGGCCCCCAAGACCACACAGATTTCATCATTTGAAGTCATCTAACAGGGTGTGCCAATGCTAAGACTAAGTGCCTAATAAGTGGTCCTCCTTGAGTATGCAGAATGAAGAGTTCAGCCATCAGACACACACAGGATACTGAAGTACAAATCTCAGAAGCTGGTCACACTGTGATGCTGGCTGGAGGCAGGGATACGTGTGTGGTCCTTGTTGCAAGTGGCTGGGGTAATGGGGACAGGCATCCGAGTAGAGTGATGGGAGGATTTCAGACTCCTGTTGGTTTGCTCCTAACAGAGAGGCCTATGAGAGGGAGCAGGGGTAGCTCTACACAGGGCATAGAAGCACCTACAACCCTAAGTGGACAAGAGGGACTATCCTAGAGGCACAGAAGCTGCTGATATTGCTCCTCCTCTGTAAGCCCAGGCTCCCAGACTCAGCTGTATTTGAGCACTTCATCAACAGCAAAGCTTCTTTAAGGGATTGTGCTTACCTTCACAACTTCTGCATGACAGGCAAAGCCACCCCAAACTCCCCTTTGAAAAAACTTTGCTCAGTGCAGACACTGAGCAATAAAAAAAGAACCCCCAGGTGGCTCCAAGTCACTCAAATTTGTGTATCAAAGCTAGGACAAAGCTTTAAAACTCATCTGTATTCGAGAGCTGCAGAAGGCCTTCATGAAGCTCTCTAGCACCAGCACCTTGCAGCAATTTTCCAGCAGCCAAGACAGTCAATTTAGGCTTTAATTGCTGCTTTCTCTCAGCCAGGGCCATAAAGGCTGTAATTTAGATCTTAGGGGATTAAAAAAAGACAAAAAAACCCCAACCTCCGATGTACCCAAAGCAACCTACCCGCATCCTCCTATATATATGTGAACTCTGAACATACATGCACCCTTCTAACAAAAATTACAGAGGAACTAAAATAAATCCAGGCTGTTCCTAAAATTCTCCTGCTTCTGAAAATAAGCATTATGCAAACAAGCCAACCTCTGCTTTGTAGGAGACAGATCAGACAGTGAGAATATAGAACAAGTGGCTGCAACAACTCAAAGCATGAGCATGTAAGCTGAGATCCAGCAAGAGCTGAGCAGGGCAGCTCTCTGAAAGGAGAGCCCAGCCTGGGAACAGCTTACAGAGAGAACAGAGCACAGCACTGAGGCTTGGGTGGGTCAGAGGGAGGAGAGAGCCTGGAAAAGGTTCTAGTATGCAAAGCATCTCATTACTTTGGTGTTTTTAATTAAAAAAAACCCCACCCCTAAAAACACAGCACCAAAAAAACCTGATCACCAAACAACTCCAAGCCTTCTGTTAAGTAGTGGTTTCAAAGACAGAGATATCAGATTGATCACCTTTTGGTTGTTCAGACTCTGCTGGTTTTGCTGTTTCCCCATAGCCCTGGTGCCAGCTCACTGCCCAGTCTCCCCAATTCACCTCATCTCCAGAGCAGAACTGACAGCTCATCCACTGGAGTGAGTCATGGGAGCACCAAAATGAACAGCAGATTCCTCCAAGGTTCTGTCTCAGAAAGAAACAAGGACTTTATGAACACAGCTGGGAATTCCTGAGGTCTCCACAAGAGGCAGGCAGGAATGCACTACAAAGACAATCAACCTAAAGGCCAGAACAGCCCCAAAGGCACAAGGTCTTACAGCTTGACTCCAGAACCTGGGATGAGCGCACAGGCATCTCAGCACGCTGTACCTCAGCAGGGAGAAGGGAGGGCAGCACAGAAGCCACCATCACACCAACCTTTCCATTCTCCATCACCCACTATGCTCTGAGCAGGGACAAACAGGACTTTTGCAGCCCAACAGCACCAGGCTCATACTGATGCAGACCTTGAAATTACTCCCAAGCAAACTCTGGAGCCAGAGAGAACACATCCCATGGGGAGGGAAAGACAGAGGGACTTGAAGTGCTGCTTGCCCCATCCTCCAACCCTCCCTCCACAGGGCTTGGCAATGTCAGACAAAGTGAAGATGAACAGATGGTTGGAGCACCTCCCTTCTGAGGACAGGCTGAAGGAGTTGGGGTTGTTCAGCCTGGAGAAGAGAAGGCTCAGGGGGGACCTCAGAGTAACTTATCAATACTTGAAGGGAGCTACAGGAAGGCCGGGGTAGGACTTTTAAATAGGATATGAGGTGGAAAGACTAGAAATATTGGATGTAAATCTGAAGAGGGGAAATTCAGGCTAGAGATAAGAAAGAAACTCTTTCCTGTGAAGATGGTGAGACACTGGAACAGGTTGCCCAGAGAGGATGTGCATGCCACCTCAATTCCTGGAGATGTTTAAGGCCAGGTTGGATGAGGTTGGGAGGTGTCTCTGACCCTGGCAGGGGGATTGGAACTCGATGACCTTGAAAGTCCCCTCCAACCCACACCATTCTGTGATTCCATGAAGAGAAGGAAACATCCCCATTTTCATGGCTTTGGGACAGAGCATAAAGCACCTGATGGGCACTGAGAGAGCAGGAGTTCAGGCACTGGAGAAAGGGCAGCATTGTCAGAGGACTGTACTAAAGGAAATTGCACCTGAAGGTAGGAGGAGACATAAAATCCACTTCCATTAAAAAAAAATCTTGATTATGCAAATTTGGCAAAGCCCTGCCTGTGTCTGCACAGCTGGGTAAGCAGAGGCCCTCTTTCAGAGGCATGGAGTGGGGCTGGCTGCTGCACCTGGGAAAGCACCTGCTGCTCCTTTGAAAAACAAGGGCCTATCCTCTCTCTCTTTCACCAGATCGTTGGCAAGTGTGAACACCTGGGGAATGCACTACAGATAAAGACAGCTGTGACCACTGGAGACTAGGTGGAAGGTAGAAGACCCAAGATATCAAAAAGCATTCAATGTCACAAAGGTGCCTCCTTTTTGTAAGGATCCCCAGGCTGGCCAGAGACACAGATCCAGCTGGCCAGCCTCCTCTGCAAATCCATCCCAGCCAACCCAGGGATTTCATGTGACTGAGGAACAAAAGCTCTTTTAGAGTTCGAGCCCCAGGTCACAAAAGAGCAACAAGCCAGTTTCCAGCTTAGCTATAGGATCTGGACAACCTGCTCAGCCGTGGAGCTGCTGCCACTACACCCCCTGCACCCCTCCTGCCACTGCAACGCCCCCGTGTGTCTCTTCTGCCACCACACACCCCCCTGCACCCCTCCTGCCACCGCACCCCCATATGCCTTTTCTGCCACTGCATGACCTGCATCTCTCCTGCCACTGCATCCCTCTTACCACCATGTTTGTCTTTTGCACTTTGCAGCAGAGCACACCCCCAATTCTCACACAGCCTCACTGAGGCTCTGCTTTGCCCCAGACACAGCGGCACCTCCTAAGCTCAGTGAAAGCTTCAGCATAGGCATTTTTCCTTTTAAGGGCTGAGCACTTGAGAATGAGTTTCAGAAATAAAAAAAAATTAAAGAAATACTGGCAGTTTTCACCCCTCTCTCTCTCCCTCCAAAACGTGCTGCATGGATCCACAACCCCATCCAAATTCCAGCTGTTTAGAGGGGAGGGCAGCTGCAGGGAGGCTCTGGACAGCTGGACAGTCCCTGCCCGATGAGCACAGTGTACCCTGAAGGAGAGCCGAGGCCTGGCACAGCTCAGTGCTGTCCTGTCTGCACAACTATAGGCTGCTTCAGTCACAGGACACATTTGGGACTCAGAGCAACACACTCAGATGGTTACTACATCTTCTGATGGTTACTGCATCCTACCTCAGCATGCTCATAATCAGACTTTGCCCCAAACAGAAGCTATTTGCATGTGAAAACCTCAACTTAAGCAATAACCTAGGGAATAAATACTTCCCAGTTGTTTAAGTGAAGGGATTATGAGTCAACCTGTGAGTTCAGCAACAACTGACCACCCCAGCTGGGATGTATCCTGCCTTGTCTCTCCATCCCTCGGTGCTGCCCCACTAAAGCACATGAAGCCCCAGGGCAGCAGCCTGACACCTCCCCGCTGCCCCCAGAGGCGATGGCCCCATTTTCAGGGGGATCTGTACACTGTAAGCATGGCTCAGTGAGCATCACTGCAGCCATCTCCTGCATACACAGCTCCAGCCGAGAGGCACTGAGTACTCACACAAGGCCATTGCCAGCTGGATCCTTTCAGACGTGGAAATCTCTGCAGTCAGGTACCCAAGGTCACACATCTGCTTTCTCCTCTTGTCTTTCTGGGACACACCAAGCTGAGACAGATGGTTCCAGCCCTAGAAGGGCTAGTGGGGGCTTTGTTTACCGGAAGTTGGCACTGAGTCATACAGGTTCTGACCAAGATGGGAGTCAAGGTACACAAGAGCCTCCCAGTGTGAATAAGATACCAAGAAAATAGAAGAGTCCAAGTCTAATTTATCAGGGGGGTGGACACGTGGCAAGAGGAAGGGACAATGTTGGAATTCACACATGAGTCTCCTGCCCACAGAGCTACCTGTTGTTTGAAACCCTGGTCACTAACCAGAAAGCAGAACATTCCAGAGCCCTGGGAAAGCAGTACACATCAAGTGTACTCTTCCTGTGGCTCTTCCTGTGCCAAAGCAAGTCATGTCACACAAATGATATCCCTGCTATTTCAAGGACATAGCAGCACCCATTGCCCTCTGTCACTCTAGGAATGACTGACAAAGGTCCTGGTTTCTCCAGCTTGCTGCCCAGCCACTTCAGGACTGAGATTTACTCTTCACACCCTCCTATATTACTGTTGCCAATTTCAGGGACTCCTCTCAGGCATTACAACAAAGCCTTTGTAGCCAGGGACCCGGCAGCTGCTGCCTCTGCCGGTCAATGCCAAGGAGAGCAGCTCAGGAACAGGAGGCTCAACAAGCAGATAGATGCTGCTCTAGAAAAGCAATAGCACCACTTAAACCCAGCAGCTGCTGCACCACCCCGTTGGCAGCCCTCAGCACTCCCACTGCGGGGGGAGCACAACTCTGCACCATCAACTCTGCAGCCAACTGATTTTCACAATCTCCACACATAAATAGATCATCCTGGATTCAGTGAAATCATGCAAGGTGTTGAGTGGCCACAAACATGCTGCAGTGCTACAGGGTGTATGGTTTCCTCATACAGGAAGGGAAAAGAACAAATTTTGTACCATCATCATCAAAGGGAAAAGAGATCCCAGAGTAGCTGTGACAGAGCAGAACAACCAACCAAGTGCCAGAGGCTTGTTCACACCAGGCACAGAGATGTTCATTTGCTGCACAGGGGAACACTGAGCAACACAGAGAAACCATTTACAGAGGTTTCTGAATGATGTTGGCCAGTGAAGACTGGCAAACAAGGACAGAAAAGATACAAACCTGCTGATGAGTTTCCCTTTTCAGCTTATCTTAAGACCGAGCAGCCACCTTTGAAAGAGCATGCAGGGACAGGAACCAAAAGGACCTTAAGACAAGCACCTCAGGCCTGAAATAACTCCACCGGACTAAAAAAGCCCACCACAACTTCATGTTTTTCTAAAGGAGGTGGCAGCGGTGGCAACAGGGGTAGAGCAAGGTTGTAATTAGAGGGTGGAGCACCTGCAAGGCCAGGCCAGACCAGGCACAAACAGCCCAGTGTCACCCAGGGTGCCACAGCCGGATGACAGAGCATAAGGCATTCAAGCACCAGCCTGCAAAGCTGCATATCTGAAGCAGCAACATTACCAAATGCGTGGCATTAGCAAAATAATGGCCCTCTGTCTCTTCTTTTAAAGGGCTGCCAGTCCTGTACTAGCTGAAACACAGAGTCCCTTGAAAACTTGTCCACAACACAGATGCAGTTTGCAAGGGACCAGGTTATTTCTCGGCTACCAGAGCCCACAAGACACTGGTGGCTAAAAGCATGAAACAAAGATAACAGTGTTTCATCGCAACTTTTTTTAGGCCATTTCATTCTTCAGCAAATCACTCTGGCT
Source organism: Turnix velox (assembly GCA_013400935.1). Classification (NCBI taxonomy): domain Eukaryota; kingdom Metazoa; phylum Chordata; class Aves; order Charadriiformes; family Turnicidae; genus Turnix; species Turnix velox. The sequence goes on from VZTY01026836.1 coordinate 41,910, forward strand.
ACAGCTGTCTCTGCCGACTCTATTGAAAAAATAAGCAGGAACAAATGCAGAGAAGCTCTTGAAAGTATTAGCTGTCCAAGCTAGTTAAACATGACTGAAGTTAACTGCTGCAATGCTGGATTGGCAGCAAGTCAAAAGTAATTGGAAACAGAGTCTGCAAATAAATAACTCTCCCCTGTGCCTTGAGCTGCCTTCAGGAAACTCATCCCAAAGGGAATCCACGCAGAGGAGCTGCTTCAGTTTCATCATTTTCCCCCGCCCAAAGCACACTAATTTCCTCTGGCAAGGGAAGAAAGGCAGTAAATAAACAGCTGAAAACCTCAGCCACAGAGTTCATAAACCCTTCATAAAACAATAAGCAAGAAATCCACTTTTCCATGAGAAATTAATATCTTACATTCGTTTTGCCTTTGGGAATCACTAAACCAAAAGCACATTGGCCACAACAGATTGAGGATGCTGCAAAGCCCATCAACTGGACTGTGCTGCCCCAGCCCCCCCTGCAGCCCTGGAGCTTCTCTTTGCCCCACAGAGCAGTGCACAGTTTCTCAGCTCCACACACATCTCCATCTCAGAACAGCTCATCCATGAAGGAGAGAATTAGCAGTTTGAGATGACAAACTACAGCTCATGTTTGATTCCCCCCCCCTTTGTTTCTAATTCTGATATAATAAAGCATGAAAAAAGCTTTCTCCAAAAGGAAGGGCGTGTTTAAGCTTTGCCCTGAACTGACATTCTTTTCCCTATCATCTCCCAAATGTTGCAGTGTGGGTAGAAGTCACATCCCGTGAGATGTACTCACACCTCTGCTCTCTGTGCAAGATTAGCAGTGACTATAGTAACACTTTCAAACATCAAACAAAAATACTAGTAATTTGTAGGGTCCTGCTTTGACATTAACAAGATCTGGCCAGATTTAAGGAGAAACAAGGACCAAGTCACTCAACTTTGCCTCAAAACACAGTCACAACCATTCTGAAGCTGAACATCTCTGAAATCTTATCTCAGAATGAACTGTGGTTAAACTGCGAAATCTGCCTTTGTGCTCACAATGTCATATAAAAAAAAAGTGGGATTAATCTTCCTGAGAATCGGCAAGAATTATTAGTGAATAACTGTCTGAGTCAAAGGCTTCTGAAAAGGGCCTCCATTGTTTTTTGAAGATGCCCAGGAGAAAAGCCAGCTGAGCTGGGTGAGTCAAGACCATTCCAGCCCAGCTCACTCAGCTCAGTTCCCAGTGCTACCCCTCCAGGAAGCCAAAGTCCTTTGGCACCTCCTGCAGTACCACCCTCAACAGACCCTCCTGAGAAACAGGGGGAGCAACAATACAAGTAGGATGTGGTAACTCCCTGCAGAAATGACTGAATTATTTCTTGACTTGGATCAGCTTTTTCTAAGGCACATGTTCATTGCCTTATCTTTGCCAGGAAGGTTGGTAGGGTAAAGGATTCCAAGCTTTCACTAAATCATCTCCTCTTGGTTATGATGGTAGGCTATCAATCTAGGAGCTCTGGGGAAGGATGACATCAAAGATTGTGACATCAGAAGAAGCTGCAAGACTTGAGACAGAAATAAATTAGAAAAGAGCTCAGAGCTCTTCAGCTCTCAACTTAGTGAGAAAACAGAGCAGGGAAGCTTCTACTGTTAACAGCTCCACTTCTGCAGAAGCATGATCCCTGGAGAAGAAGGGATTGGCCTGGCAAGACAGCTTGTTCCTCTGGAGGGATGAAACTGGTCAAGAGCATAGCTTCCAGTTGTGTCCAACCAGAACCAGAGCTGGGGACAGATCCATGACCCTGGTCCTCATCCATTACAGTTCATCACAAATGCTCAGTCTTGAGAGGAACCATTAACATAAGCAAAAGCCCAAGTCTCAATTTTTCCAAATCACCTCAGCAGGTGCTTGAAGGCCTGGCAATGGTATTTCTGGCATGCTTCCAACTCAAAGGAGATTCATCCAGGAATGCTGGTGCAATTGGGAAAAGGTGTATGGGCACTTGGGGCTTTTTCTAAATGTAGCCTAATTTAAATATGCCATTCAACATTTTTTACAGTAGTTTAAGTTACCAGGAGATAAGAAATCATGCTGACCATAGCTTGGCCCATATCATATTTAATTGGCAGCAGGTTCTTCCCTTGACCAAGCAAGTCAGCTTGATATAAATCCTGAAGCTTCTGTGCATAGCTGGAAGAGTAAATGTGTCATATGTTTGCCTTTGTTTAAGGAGGGAGAGGGAGGGGGAAGGGAAAGAAGGAATAAAATATTCAGACCCTAGTTTCTTATAAATAGAACAGAGAGACGGTTCAGCTCAGGAGGTGGCTGCAGAGCTGGCAGCACTAGACAGGATCTCCAGAACAAAAAAATCCAGGAAATCCCCAGTGTCACTTCTCCCCACAATCGATTTAAAATGAGTTTATCCCTCACACTTGGTGCAAGAGGAAGAAGAAACTTCCTGGCTGTGAGGGGGGAAACACAGTTATTAATAGTAGCACAATGAGCAAGTATCAGAAGTTATGTTGCAGCCCTGGAAGATGTTGGCTGGATCATGAAAATATCTGTTGCCATGGCAGTAACTGCTATACATGGTAACAGCGAACAGTGGTGTGAGAACAATTTACTTTTTGATTTTGTGCCCAAGACAAGTTCCTTTTGTTTTCTCTCACCAAAACCCCAAGCATCTATTAGCATGTGTTCAGCCCAAAACTGAGGTTTTCACTTCCAGCAGTGACAAGGAAGGCAGCAAAAAAAGGGGAAATTTCAGAGATGTGAAAATGGGTATTGCTCTTTTTAGCCCTCTTGTGTGGTGTAGCTGATAGACTGGGGCAAAGAACTGGATCAACCTCAACTTCCTTTCATATTTGATGTCCACCCAGACAATCCTGCTCCCAGTACACAGTTTTTGCCATTGATTAAACAAAAAAAAAAAAAAAAAAAAAAAACCAAAAAAACCCAAAAGAACAACAGATGCAAAAAGCCTGCAGGGACAATTACACCACTTTCAGCATTTAGAAGCAAGGACTTTTCTGAGACAGGGTGACCAGATACTCATGATATGCAGTGTGACAGCACTCACAGGGCTGCAGCTTTTTCATTCTGTTCTCTTTCTCTGCTCCTCTCTTCCCTGTTCACAACCTCCTCTGACCCTGCTGTAGGGCTGCCAAACTTCAGCCAATAGTTTTGCAGAAATATCCATTATCCCCAGACTCATCCTGAATTTCAGTGGTTAGGATTTCTTACATCATTTGCTCATAAAACATCACTGCACATATCAACCACACCAGGCTCTTCTCCAGCCATTGCTTTCATCTCCTTTTCTAGGTGGCATACAAATGCTGAGCAGTTGAAATCCTGCCCTGGTTCCCCAAGAGACTTCCCTCCACTGCAAGGTCTGATAGTCTACTACTCATCCTTCATCTATTTATTCACCCACACATCACAAGATGAACTTTTCTTGGATATCTTGTGCTGCAGCTTTTTAGAGATGTGCACTAGACCACTCCACTGAATCCTCCCTGCCATATGCTCACAAGTATCTTCAAAGATGCAACAGTCACATAGCTCAATTCTGTTCCACAAAAGCCACCTAGCTCTTCAGCAACACCTCACATCTATCTACATTCCTACTTAATGTTGGTCACTGGAAACCTGTCAGATACACTGCTTGGGAGAAACCAACTGCCCCTCAATCCTGTTCACAGTCAGGACAAGAAGAGATGTGTCAGGCAGAGAATGTGAGCCTGGTTCTAGCCTCTCTCTACCTTACTTTTATTTCCCCAGGATCCCTACTTGTATATGGATGCTAAAGGCACATCCCTGGCTGCTCTTCCCAGTATCTCTCAGACTAGCTGCCCACAGCATTACCCAAGTGCTTTTGGGACCTATTGATATTTTTTGCATCCACAGCTACTCAGGACAAGGAATTTAGAAGTCTGTGTTACATGCTTTCCCCAGTTCTCCTGCATGACCTCAGAAGCTTACTTTCTTGATTTTGTCCCTCAGTTTAGAGGCCCAAGCACTGAGGTCAGAACCACTGGTCTGTGGTCACCAGGATCCCCTCTCCAGCCCTTCCCTAGCAGCACGCCTGGCACATAGAGAGCCACCTGACATGTACTTACCTCCTTGATTTCCCCATGATTCTCCTCTTAAAAAGAAAAAAAAGTGCCGTTGCATTTGCCACCAACTTCAGCAACACCAAGTGCACTTGAGCAAAAGGATACACTCAAAAGCATCCCAGCAATTTCAGATTTAATATCCTGCAGTACTCTCAAGTATATGCTATCTGCCCTTACAGTTCCTTATCAGTTCCTCTATTTGTGCTAGAGATGTTTCTTCTGACATTCAGCATGAGACAACTTCTCAGACAGCTCTCCTGTAGCAATCTTTGTAGCTTTGCAGACTACAAAGCTTCTCCACAGAAATCAAGGCAGCCAAGAAATGGTTTAGATTTTTCTGCAGTGGTTTTGCCTTCTGTGAGTCTCGCACCTTGATCTCTTCTGCTGCCTGCCTACAAAAGTTTTCTGATACGTTTGAAAGTTAATCAAATTAGCCATATTCTAGGAGTAACAGATGCAAACTGAAAGAGGGGAGATGCAGGCTAGATAGAAGAAAGAAATTCCTTACTGTGAGGGTGGTGAGACACTGGAAGAGGTTGCCCAGAGAGGTTGTGGATGCCCCCTCAATTCCTGGAGGTGTTTAAGGCCAGGCTGGATGGGCAGGTGTCCCTGTCCATGGCAGAGGGAGAGCAACTAGATGATCCTAAAGGTCCCTTCCAACCCAAACCATTCCATAATTCCATGATTTTACAACTTCACTCATCAAAAGTATTACTCTGGCATGCCTATTTTTTGTTGTACATGCAATCTGCCAAAATACATGCTTTTTTTTTTTGTCTTCTTGTACGTTTCCTCTTTTTGAGCAACACCCTTCTCACTGCACTTGCCTTTTCTCCCCCTACACATTTCCTTGTATTCTCTGTCTTTCTTTAATGAGAGAAAGAGAAAGAGAGGGAAGTCTTTGATCTCTTCTTGGTGGAGGTATCCATTTCTACCGAGCTGCCAATGTCATCATCAAATAACTACCATACCACCTCTGCTCCTATCAGCTACTCTCAGCAGAGGGACAGCCATACAAGGCAGACAGATATCAGGGCTCTAACATTACTGCAATATGCAGCTCCTTTTTAGCAGGGCAGCTCTATGGCAGGACAGGCATAAGTCTCATTAATTTTACTAATGCTGCCAGTTATAGAGAGCTCACAGAGTTATCTTGACTGTTCTTCAGTTTTCACAAGTAAAGGCGTATTCTCAGCTTTCAGATCCAAAAGCGAGATGTGGTTCCCTCTGGAAACTTGTTGTGACCAAAGCACCTTCTGAGAGGCCCATGAGATGACAGGAAGAGAGGCCAAGGCATCTCCCTCCTGCAGAAATACAGGACCACAAAAATGCAGGAGAGCAACGCCCTATAGCAGTATCTCCCTTCCAGGGAGCAGCTACAACCTGGATCCTCTCCCTTGTTTTGGGCTCGGTTGAGTAGTCAAGAGCTGCAGTCAAGGTCAAAGACAGCACAACTTCTGCCAAGGTCCTGCCAGAAACAAGAGGCAGGGTCTAGTTGCTAACAAACTGCAAGACAGGTTTAGTCAGCAAAAGGCATTAATATAGAAGGAAAAAAAAAAAAGTCACCAATAATTTTTGCCTGAAGCATAAGAAAAATAAAAGGTTTTCACCTCCCAGCTGTTCATTACTCTTCTTGACATCTTCCAGCACAGCTTAACAGGTGTGAAGTTGAAAGAAACTAAGCCTGATGCTTCCCTGTCTCTTGAGCTGCTGGGAAAGCTCTGCCATGACAGGGCTGCACCCTAGAAGGGGCTGGACATACCCCCAGCAGCACCCCATTGTCAACATTAGTCACACTAACATGGCTCTCTGGCCATGGAACACAAACTCCCCTGTCCTAATGAAAGGCTGCACTACCACTGGAACCAACAGAGTGGCCCAAGCCCCAGTACAGGTCCCTCACATCCTTAGAGCTGTTCATGTTCATGGTTGTCACTCACCTTCCTCAGGAGAACCAGCTGCACCCTGAGTAGGGTTTACAGCTATAACCCTGTAGACAAAGCAGCACAAGCTCCAATCCAGTTAACAGCCACCAAATGGCAATTTCAGAGGAATACTACATGTAAAGCCCCTCAAGCCCTCTTTGCAGTCCACAGAACCTCTGTGTTCAATCTAGATCCAGTTGGGATGCCAAGGGCATGAAAGCAGCATCACAAGCAGCTGCACGAGAATTTGCCTGTTCTCTGACCATCCCCACAAATTCACTTTAAAAAAAAAAAAAAAAGGAGACTCTTTGAAAGAGTAGAGGTTTGAGCACGGTAACAACTTAAACGCAGGGCCTCCCCTGCTTGCAGTATTCCTGGAGGCTGAGCTCTGCTCTGAGCGTTGCCAGGACAGTGGCAACAGAGCCACTGCCACCAGCTGCAGGGGCTATTCTGTTTCAGCACCCAGAGCAAAAAATGTAGGTGGTATCAGGAGACACTCTCAAATAGGAGAGTTCTCTTCCCTGTTCTCTTCCCTGAAGAGCCTCTGATACAGGATGCAGACTAAAAATCAACATGTACTAGAATCATAGAATGGTTTGGGTTGGAAGAGACCTTAAAGATTATCTAGTTACAACCCCCCTGCCATAGGCAGGGACACCTCCCACTACACTAAGTTAATCAGTGCCTTGTCCAGCCTGGCCTTAAACACCTCCAGAGAGGGGGCGTCCACAACCTCTCTGGACAACTTGGTCCAGAGTTTCACACCCCTCACTGTAAAAAATTTCTTTCTTATGTCAAGCCTGAATCTGCCCTCTTCCAATTTACATCCATTATTTCTGGTCCTCCCATCAGATACCCTATTAAAAAAAAGTCCTACCCTAGCCTTCCTGTTGCCCCCTTCAGGGATTGAGAAGCTACAATGAGGTCCCCCCTGAGCCTTCTCTTCTCCAGGCTGAACAACCCCAACTCCTTCAACCTGTCCTCAGAAGGGAGGTGATCCTGCCCTCTCATCATCTTTGTGACCTTCTCTGGACCCGCTCCAACAGCTCAATGTCCTCATGTTGAGGGCTCCAGAACTGGACACAGCAACTCCAAGTGAGGTCCCAGCAGAGGGACAAAAATCACCTCTCTTGACCTGCTGGTCACACTTCTCTTGATGCATTCCAGGATGTGGTTGGCCTTCTGAGCTGCAAGCACACACTGGCAGCTCATGGTGAGCTTTTCATCCACTGATACCCCCAAATCCTTCTCTTCAGGGCTGCACTCAAGCCACACTCTGCCCGGCCTGTATCTGTGCTTAGGGTTGCCCTGATCCAGGTGCAGGACCTTGGCCTTGCTGAACTTCAAGAGGTTTGCATGGGCCCACTTCTCAAGCCCGTCAAGGTCCCTAAGCACAGCTCAGCACCTAACCCACCCGGACCAGGCAGGAAGTACATCAACCTCCAAAGTCACCCATTTTTACATTTCAAGCTCAACTCTTGATTTTTTCACTGGGCTAACTGATGTGCACCACACTGTCCACCATCTTCCATCTCTATGGTCCCCCACTCCCAACACACAGAGAGCTCTTGCAGCTCAGCAGCAGCTTTCCTTGTACAAATGGAGAGAAAAGGAAGTTATTTCATCCCTCCAAGAGCAAAAAGTTTAAGCACACAAGTACTCAGCTGTTGAAGGGAGCACTGAGTGGCTGATGGGGGACTCTTCTATGGTATCTCAGGAGGCCATCTGGCCAGGGAAAAGTTACAGGGACTTAGAGAAGCCAAAACCACTGCCACCTCCCCTTCTGCCAGACTCATTCAGCCCTCCTTGTTTCAACAAGGGAAACCTGAACAAGTCTCCTCTCACCCAAAGGGAGCTCTGCCTCACCATGACTCTCTGGCAGCCTCCCTCTCACAGCAGAGGACTGGCATTCAAAGTCTCAACAGCATGGCAGTCACTCCTGCAGCACAGTGTTCAAAGCTGCCCTGACAGACCATGGGAGAGGACACAGGATGGTTGTGGTACAGTTAGAGTGGAATCAATGATTTGCTGCTGCATTAAGGAGATGCACCCCCACCACAATGCTTCCCCACAATGCACCCCCAGAGCTCACCACAAGGACACAGAAGCTTCTCAAACCCCATTCATAGCTAACTTGGTTACTTTATCCTTGCTTTAACCAACTCAACCATTCTGGTGATGGGACCCAGGGCCAGAAGAAACAAGGGTGTACACAGCTTCGCTCCCAGATGGCAACTGCTGTCCTCATTATTTGTTATACTTACTGCCACCCCAAAACAAACTTTTGCTTTGGAAAAGTGCTCAGTCTCTAGAACCTCTAACCCATGTTTTAGATTAATTTCAAATTATAGCTTTGGTGAACTTAGTCTGAGTTGTCAGACCACCATCTTCTCACCAGGCATTTCCTCAGCACTTTCTAAAACCTCACAGTACAGAAATGATCACAGCACTCGCTTTTCAGCCTCATTTACAGTGCGGAATTTTTTCATTTTCACAAAAATCAAAGTAGGGCACAGCATGGACCCAAGCACCAAGCTGCCCTCCAAGCCCCAGCATTACTTGCTTCACACTCATTAGTCCTGACTAAACACAGTCACAGCCAGACTATCCATTCTATTATGACAGTATGAAATGCTGAGAAGATGTACCTCCTTATTACAAGATGTTCAGCAGCATTTGTCCTTAGGCACAAGTTAAGTGCTATCTCATGCTGACCATGCTCCAGGCTCTGCACCTCAGCCCACAGCCCTTTTACCATTGTTCTTTGTTTCACTTGATGTTGATTCATAGAACACTTGAAGCTTCTCCTCTCACCTCAGTTTACAGCAATAAAGAATCAAAAAAAATTATCCCAAACCTAACATCTGTAGCTAAGGAGAAGAGATAGTATGGATGATATACAGCTGGATATTTGCAGCAGCCAGGGAACCATCAGAAAGAGCTACAACACACATAAGGAGGAAACAGTTGCCAGACCAAGAGAGGGCCAAATACAGCATTTACACTTTTAAGGCAAATTGAACATGTTGAAACTGTCAGACTTTGAGTTACTGGAGAGCCTGGATTACGGTGTGTGACCACCCACTGGTTACCCCATGACAGGCAACAACCCCACAACTTGCCATTTCCCACACAGCACTGAAAGCACATAGTGAACAAGCCCAGAGTAGATAAGGCTGCGTGAGGGACTGCAAAAACACATCAGCAGAGGGACAAAGACCAGGCACAATAGCAGCTGAACAGGCCAGCACCAGTGAGTTAGCTGGAGTGGGACGTGGTCCCTACAATAAAATCCAGCCAGGCACTTTGAAGGGCCAGCAGAAGGTAGTCAGACACCAAAAACTCCAGTCAACATCCACCTCCTGGTCTGGCCACAGCTTCTGAAGGGACATCTGTCCAGGCAGCACTACACAACAGTGCTCACACACTGCATGCCTTTGGTGTGTATTTAATTATTCAGTTGTAATGCCTCCAATGATAACATTTTTTGACTTCACTTTGTTACCAAAAATAGTTAACACCAATTCATCTTTCTCCTAAACTAAGCCCTGGCTGCTGCTACATATGAAAACCCACAGGGAAAGTGCACTGCCCCAGAATTAAAAAAAAAAAAAAAAAAAAAGATAGCTGAACTCCATGTGGTTAAAGGGGATTTGCTGAGCTCAGTCCCTGCTCCTCGAGCAGCACTGTGGAGGGCTTTTCTTTTTCTTGGTATCACTGATGGTGGAGACAGTCAGCCCCTTTGTCATTCTTGTGGGAAAGAAATAAACACAAGCAAAACAAAACCTAAAAACCAGCTCTGAAGAACAAAGAAGTTATTCCTGCTGCACCCAGCCCTGGGCCACCAGCTTGCAGTGTCTAAGATGATAAAAAACCTCACAGCACTGAGTCCTTTCCATCTCTCTAACAGGTCTCCTGCCAGACAGCAGCAACCTTGTTTGCTCAGGTAGGAAACAAGCCCCATCTGTCAAAGCAAAGTGCCTTATGGCAGTGCCCCACATCTGCCAAGTTACACACACAAGTGAGACTAGCACAGGTTTGCTTGCCCCCTCACATCCCTAGTTCTGCTTGGCTTGTTTATTTTTGGTAGATCATAAACCCTGTGGCTAAGAAAAGGTCCATTTTGGAGGGGCCCAGGACAGCTCTGCTCCAGGCTGAAAAAGGAATGCACAGCAAGGCCAGAGAACACAGAGCACTCACTGCCATCTTCATTCCACCCCACATCAGAGCAGTTTCCATCAAGGAAGGCAAAGTGCAGCAACAACTTGGCTGAGGAACCTGGCACAAGCAGAAAGTGTGAGGAGTAAGAAAATGCATCCTCTGTGTAGAGTCAACCTTTTATTTGCTGATGGAGATGCCAGTGAATTCAGACCTCTGTGTTTCAGAAGTTCCCCAGCATTCTGTAGCACAAAGCCTTCAGTGAAATTTCGTACAAGACTTGAAGTCCAAAAAGACAAAAATGCCTGGAAAATACTTGAATCTCAGTGGCTCTTCAGTGTGTTTTTTTCAGGGGGAATTTTATAGGTTTGTATTATCCAAGCAGAGCCCCTTCTTTTCACCTGAAGCACACAACCACAGGAGGGCAGACACACCCTAACACCTCAAGCTGCCATACCAGCTGTACCAGTGCTCCCCCAGGGATCAGAGAGTCCTTTCCAGCTCCCACTTCACTGCAAACAAGCAATCTTCATTATCCTCATCATAAGCTTCCTAAAGTTTTCTGTCTTGTGCATTACATTACCAAAAAATGGCATTTGACAGCAAACAAAAACTTGAGAGAACAGCTGGAGGATGGATGGTTGACACCAGCTACATTGGAACTGGAAATACAAAACACTCCTATTCCTTACAACAGTAACCTCAAAGCCTTGGAACAGTAAACTGGGATGAAAGAATGTATTCCAAATAATGGTATTTCTTCCATTCTCCCATGAGACAAAGACCAACCAAGTGCAAAACCGTTTTTTCTTGACCTACAGTGTCTCATTCCAGATGTACTATCCAGATGGACCTCATGTCTGCTGCTTTAGTTAACATTTTCCTGCCACTCCAAAAACCAACTGCTTTAGAAAGTCACCCAGAGCAGAAAACTACTCTTCCTCACGAAAAGTATAAAAACAGTCAGATGGCTGGGTTGCTTCAGTGGACACTCATGACCGAGCTACCAAAAACCACAAGAAATTGCTTGATCATTAAAGCCTTCTTTCCTCCAAGTGTCTTTCCTCACACCTTGACAAAGGCTGGAAATAACATCAAATGTTTAAGTAATGACAGCAAAGCTCAGAAGCTCTTATGAATCCAGCTAAAACCAAGTCCCAATGTCTGCTCCAGAATTTATCTTCATTACAAACAAGAGACACTTCATTAGCTATTCCAGTCTGCCCAGAGGGCTTTTTAAAGAAACACAAGTATATACACATCTAAACAAGACAAATAATTGCACCTGGAAAGGACTGATGGAGCCTAAATGGAGCATTTCAAATTCTGATGGATTAATTTGCTCAAAGCTTGCAACCATCTCCTCCCAATTGCATCATTCACTGAGAAAGCCATCTGGGGAGTACAACAGGAATGGGAAAGGAAACCACAGGGAAGGAGGAAACACAGCTTCTTCCCTTTGAACTTCTGATCAGTTTCCATCAGAAGACTCTAGTGCTTTTGAAGGTGTTTCACAAGTACTGGACTTTATCTGCCTAGAGACAAACACTGCAACTAAATGCACAGCTTCCACCTGAGGAAGCCACCCTGGGCCTGCTGACAGCGTAGAAAAGACATAGCAGTGATGGTGCATGACTACCTTGTCCTCCACAGCTTATCACCACCCTTCTGCCCCTGACAGCAGAATTACTTGAGCAAAAACACACCCCTGGTTACAATTAAAGCCAGTTGGTCTTTCACCCCTAGACCATTTAATCCTGAGGAAACTGCCCTGACAAGCTCAGTGACAGCTCCAGCAACATCTAAAGGAGCAGCGATGACACCAGGAGTGTGTGGCAGAAGTCAGGGCTGCTGCTAACCTCTCCCACCTCTGCTTATCTCCACTGATGTCAGAGAGCAAACAGAGACCTTCACCACCCCAGCCCATTTACTGTGAAGTGAATTACCACAACGCTCATCCAGGAACTGGCTCATCCAGCAGATGAGAGCAGGAGCATAAGCTTGGCCTGCAATCACAGTCAGCTACAGAGAGGACATTTATTTAAACCAATAAAGAGGAGGATAAACCAGAACAGGACACACAATCCCAGTTCAGAGGATACAGGGTGCTCCACACAGAACAGCAGGAGGTTCCAGTGCTTTTCCAAAACCAGAAGACCCCTTTGCTACAAAGCCACAGCCAAGTTGAGACACAAGGAGTTTGTCAGCAGCTCCAGGGCAGGCTGACAAAGTATGTAAGCTTTCACTCGTTCCTAAAATTACTGGGAGGTGACACTTGCCTGCTCTGCTGCTCTGGCCATGGCAGCTGTCCCACATTGGACATAGTGCCATCAAGAGAAATCACAAGGGTGGCTGAAACAAAGTTTGATCCACCCAGGGGTGATCACTGTCCAAGAGGTTGAGGTTGTGGAGTCTCCTTCTCTGGAGACATTCAAAACCCCATCTGGACACCTTCCTCTGTGACCTGGTCTGAGTGTTCCTGCTCTGGCAGGGGGACTGAACTAGATGATCTCTTGAGGTCCCTTCCAATCCCCAATATACTGTGTGATTCTGTAAAGCTGTTGAAAAAACACAAACTCATATTCAGATGAAGACAAATTAAAACCTGAATTTACTATGTGCAAACACATACTACCAATAGATACTGAAATTCAAGAACAAAATTAAGAGTCATCACAATCAGAACATATAGCATGTAAATCCTTTATATTATGTATTCATCAAATTAAAATGGCCAGCCAGACCAGCAGGTTTCCCACTGTACATTCAGTACCATCCCCAGACATTCTTCCCACTTAGCTCACACAACAATCCTCAGTGCTTCTGGCACAGGCAGGATTTCACTCTGCTCATGTCTCAAGACTGTTTAATTCAGACAGGCAAAAACATGCTGCTAATAGAACAAGTTCAAACTGAAAAGCTTTCTTCTCCATAGGTGAAATGAGAACTGAGCAGTATTTCTACTAACACGCTTACCTATCAAGAAATAGAGATATGACACATTCTTTCCTGACTTCAAAGAAAAGGCTGACAAATATGAATATTTAAAAAATGCTGCCAGGGAAGAAATTAAAACAAAATTCTCTCATGGGCCAAAAAGTCAGAATCCTATGCAATTTATGCTTCATTACCTCTATTACAATAGCGATTCAACTAAGGCCGATTTGGATCTCACAGTCCTTTCCACATTCCTAATGCTAATAGTTTTTCCTCTGTGGCTACTTCGGGGGGCAGGGGAAGACGAGAAAGAAAAAAAAAAAATCACCTTGTTTCCTGGTTTACAAAATTTTACCTGGTTGCCAGCAGGCAATTGTCCCAAACCAAACAACAACAGAACAGCAGGAATGACAAAAATAGCATCTCAGATGTAAAGACATTGAAATCTGCAAGATTTTCTTACCCAGTAGGCAGCTCGCTAGAAGAGTCTCAGTCTCTTCTCCTTTCATGTTTGCACCACGGCACATTAGTTTTTTCTAGAGATCAAGTCAGCCAGTTGAATGGAAGGCATTTGCCTTTTGTGCCCCTAAACCAGGGCTGTGTTCAATGAACCAGATTCTGCATGTCTTGGTGGCACGTTCAACATGCAGGTCTCTCAGGAGGTTTCCAGTAACAGACAGGCTGAAAGCAGCCTTTTGCACCACAAAGATGACCATAAAAAAATTCTTCTGGTTACAATAAGCACTGGGCCAGTATACTTAGATCTCCCAGCTAAGGCCAAGACATCTGTTTCAGCTAAGCAAACCTGTCATGAGTACAGAAAGCATGAGAACCGTCCGACCAAAAACTTGGTTTCAAAACCCACATTCCTATAATTCACTGTGGTCTCAGCATCACCCCAAATAGCTGTCTCACTGCAAACACAGAGCCCAAAAAGCCTCAATAAGATGGTCAGTGGGGATTATGCTGGAAAAATGACACTGAAATGCAGTGCAAGAAGTCTTGTTCTCCTCTGCCCTGGCTTGGGGAACAATAGCCTCACATCTGAGGGCTTTGTCAGGTTTTCCAGTTCAATCCCTTAAAGTGAACAACCTGCAGCTTCAATTCCCAAGAAGCCCTGGCTATTGCAAGCCCAGAGGTAGGAGAGGAAGGAAAAAAAACCTCAGACACACAGAAACAAAATATTAGTCCAAACACCTTGAACCATCACCGATGTACTGGGAAAAACGCCAGCACAGCCCTCCCTCCTCCCCCCACCCCGACAAAGAGAATGTAAGAAACCAGCTGAAATCTGGTGCCCCTGGGGAGATCCATGCTCACAGGAATGTTAAAATCATTCCAAGCTTTTCTTCTAGGAGTTAAAAAAAAGAGAACAACAACTCTGGGCAAAACAGTGCAACAGCAGCTGGCATCGGCCACAGGCAAAAGTGCTTCTGCCAGGCCACAAACCTTCCTCCCAGCAGAGCCAAACTTAATTCAACCACTTCTGGCTGACAAGCCGAGGTGCAGAGCAACCAAGAGGAATTCCTCCTCAATAGAGTTAGGCAGAGGAGCCATAAAATCTGCCCGTGCTGGTCGGAAGCAGGAGGCCTAGCTGCTGGGCCCTCCATTTTCACTGCCAACAGGTGAGCCCGGCTCCCTGTGCACACCCCGGCCAGGGGCGAACGCTCTCGTGGTCTCCAGCAACAGCCCTGTCTGTCCTTCACCAAGAAAACTCTTCTAAAAACTTCCAAATCCATTCGGTTTGTTAAGTGTCGGAGCGCAACCTACGCGTGCAACCCACCCCGGAGCCTGCTCACCGGCTCCTGCGCTGGCAGGTAACGAGAAGGGGTTACTCATCCCCGTCAGAGCAGAGCCCGGCCACGGCCTCCGGGAAAGGCGGTGCCGCCGGACCCCTCGGGCCCAGGCCGAGTGAGACTCTGCGGGTCGGGGCCAGGCTTGCTCAGCCCCGCGAAGCCCGGGACTGCCCGCCTCGTTCGGAGCCCGCGGACGTTCCGCTCCCGGCCACGGCCGGCGCTTCCCACCGGGAGCCGGGCCTTGCAGAGAGCTGTTCTGGTTGGG
>VZTY01026836.1:57712-84266 GCA_013400935.1 Turnix velox
ACCGCGCGGGGCTTTGGGGAGCGCAGGCGGTGGCGGCTGCCCCCGCCTCGGGGACCGCCTGTCCACCTCCAACCGGAGGCTGTGCTCGCTGCCCGTCCCAGCTGTAGCCTGTGCCCGCTTCTGGATCACAGCTGCCCCGTAAATCGTCCGTCCTGAGCGCCGCCACTCGCCACCCCCAGGACATGTGGGGGTTCCCAGACAGGCACCCGCCCCCGGGATCCGCTGGCCTGGCTCTGCCCCTCTGCCCGCCGCTGTCCCCCGGTACACTGGGAGAGGCAGAGTGGGACTTTCCCCTTGAACCAGACTGTGTCGCATCGGGAGAGGGAAATTTGCAGCGGGTGCCAGGCTGTCCCTGCACGGTGACACACTGAGGGGACAAGCCATGGTGTAAAGCTGGCACACATCTCGGGTTGCCCAGATTTTGTTTTTGCCCCAGCAATTCTCTCTGCACAGCTTTTGGTGACTTTGTGTGTTCATCAGTGTCCTTAGCACACGGGAATCTGGGCAAGGCCGGGCTGGAAAGCCAGCAATGGAGAGGTCTCGGGAAACGGCAGAGCCCTGCTCCTTAACTAGCAGGAGTCATCGGAATAACCAAGCTGCGCAGTAAAGGTCAGCCCTGACAGATCACCTTCTGTCAGCCACCAGTTTGGAGTGTGTCACTTGGCATGGTGGCACAGCAGAGCCCCCGTTGTCTGAGTGACTGCTGCAATGTGGCACTGCTCCCAGCAATCTGCTATGGGGTCCAGTTATTCTAGGAGAACAGCTCCTTGCAGAGGCAAAGCTTGGAGGTTGAGCTGCCCAGATGGCTCAGACCCCTCTAACTGGGGGACAAAACTTGCCTGATACTGGATGGATCTTACCACTAACAGTGATTTTTGGCCCATATCACACCATGCAACAGATTGCTGCTGCAGTCAGAAATGAGTCTGTGCAGCTTATCACCACCCTGGGCCAGCCAGCAGACAGGCTCCCCACAAAGAGCAGTACTGCATCTGTGCTGCTCTCTTGCAGATGGCTTTTTGACAGTACTGAAGAACTCTGGAGTAACTTAATCTGAAGACATTCACGTGAAAGTCCCACTGCACTTTTAAATAATGAATAGAGAGACGGTGAGGTCACGGCCGCTCTGCTCACTGGCTGGATGAGCAGCTGCATTGTGCTTCCCCAGGGATGTCTGGGCAGTGGGATCTGGAACAGAGTAGGATCCTGCTGTGGCTGCAAAGCTGCTACAGATGCCCACAGTGCTGCAGGGCTGAGTTTTGAAGGGCAACAAAGCTTGGAGACTGAGACATGGGATACCAGGGAAGGAAAGGAGTTAAGTTGGGTCTGCATTAAGGACAAAAGTTTGCTATTATGCTTCTAACATGGTTAAATTGGCAGCTTTCCTTGTGGAGATACAAACTTTATTAGCTTTTGCCAATAAAGGCTATACCTATCCTCTGAGGGAAAGAGCAATACTGGGAAAATGCTTAGAGCATCTTGTCAGTCTCCATTCAAGGGTTCTGGTAGATACAGACTTGATGTATAAAGTCTTTAACAGCCTAATTGCCATTGCTGTGCTAGCAGAAGCCTTCAGACTGACTGAAAATAGAAGCTGGGAGATGAGAGGCTGCAAAAGCCCTGGTTTCAGGAGCTTCCCAAAATGTGTGACTGCATGGGGTACATGGTATAAAGCTGCCACACATCTGAGTTTACCCAGATGTGCCCTCCTTTTTGCCCCAGCAATTTTCTCTGCAGCCTTGGCTGCAGGAGGGACCAGACAAGCATTTGCTGTTTTTCTGTAACATTCTCATTTTATTTTGCATATTTCAGGGTTTGATGACAATATGTAGGATGTTTTTAATCTACAGCTCTGTCATGCTTGCTGGAGAACCCATAACTTCATTGCTTAGCTGCTGTGGCTAGAATTCTTGCGCTGTGATTCTGCACATAGCATGCTGAGAGACACTTTGTCTCCTGAGGCTGAAGTAGGAGAGCTGGAGCCACTCAGGATGGAGAGGACTCACTGAGGTGATATCTCAAGCTCATAAGCTAGAAGTCTTGTGCTCTCTTGCACAAAGGCATAAAGCAGGAGGACATCCAAACAAACAGCAAGGAAACCACCGTGAAGGCAGAACCTCCTCACCAGAGAGTGAGTCACATTCCTGCTGGCACCAAGGACATTTTTGGGAGCAGAAATCCTCACTGCTGGAAGAGGATAGCTGGCAGAAAGAGGGTTCAGTTGCCAGGCACGGTGGGTGGTTTTGAGGCTGTGACTTGCACAAGGGTGCAAAGTGCCACAGTCAGGTCCACCTCTTTGTGAAAGCCAGGGAGTACTGGTGGATGCGAGCTGTGTTGACATCAATGACTCAGGGAAGCAGGGAGAAATCCTGGAGGGAAAACAATGAAGCACATAAGAGGAGAGCTTGTTTTGTGGGACCTCTGCATGGGCTAAGGAAAATTCCTACTGGTGGTTCCTGGTACAATAACACAAAGAGGTCCTCCTCCAGAGATACAAGTGTGTTAGATACATGGGAGATGAAGTCAACCAGTCATGTCTGCCATCAACACACCAATACCAAGGATGGCAGCAGGAGATGAATGAAGAGTCTGAACAGTCTTTGAGAGCATGGCAAAGACATCGCTGTGTCTCTGAGAACAGAGGATTTGAAACTCTGTCTCTTTTGCTAATAACAAAACCACACCACCTACAAGAAGAAACTCTCTTCATGAATTGTGAGGCTGTGAACATTAGATCACTGTAAGATGAATTAAGAGATGTACGATCAATGTTTCCAGGCCAAAGTATCCTCTTGCTGCCTGTTCTTGGCTGAGGAATATTTCCTACAAGTGTCACTGAAAAGCTGCAGAAGTAGCCAGCTCCCTGAGATCATGCTCAAATCATTTCTTCAGATGCTGCTCCCAGGTGGAAGAAACTGTATCTGACTTGTACATCCACCCACCTTCCGTGAAACTCCTCGTGTGGTGGACATTTGTACACGAACACACACTTCAAGTCAGGAAATGGCAAATGGAGGACCTTACATGAAAAGTCTTTCTCATCTCTGGTGATGCCAGATTGAGGGAACTTTGGTATTGCACTGCTGCTGCTCTGCCTGCACCTTCAACTGAGGAGTTGAAGCAATGTCCAGGGAGATGTGCTACAACTATCAATGCAGCTATCTCACTGCCCCAAATGTTTGGGCCAGTAGGCACTGCTGATGCTCTGCCTCTGCTAACAAACTGTTTTGTACAGCCTGGAACCAGCACAGCCCAGCACCACCCCACAGCAAGGAGGGAATAGCTGCTCCAGTCAGGTGTGAACAAATCCCATGTTGAGGAGAGACCAGTGACACTGGTAGTAAACACCAAGAATGTTTGGTAAGGTTTGGGTGTCTGGCACCTTCCTGACACCAACCCACCAGCTGTGTCAGCAGGTACTTGTATGTGTCTGATCTTGGTTACCCTCACTGAACCTGCTCAGCTCCTTTTGCATAGTCAGTATGGCTCTGCCATGCTGTCACCTCATCTCCTGCTCATCCTTTCCAGCACACCAGCCCCCTTGCCTTGGAGGGTGAGCAAGAGCAGGGGTAGCTCTTTGAAGTCTTGTGCTGAAGGAGCCAATGACACCAGAAAACTTTCTGTACTGTGAAAGCCATTTTTTAAACAGATCAAACTACTACTGAGCTATTATTGTGAGTGTCTACATTTCTCAACATGGGCAGCTCCTTGCTGTAAAGGAAACAAGATAAACAGGTTGACCAGGGGATTTAGCTTGGCCACATGGGTGATGGAATCTCCATCTTTGGTGGTCTGGCTAAAGGTTTGGCTGTGCAAAGACATGGCTGACATGATCTGGTGTAGGTAATTGTCTCACTTCAAGCGGGAGTTTGAGTTTACACCCTTGAAAGGTCCCTTCCGACCAACTTCTATGTCAAGGGGCTTAAGATTTGAGCTGGGCAGGCAGATGTGAGGAATTCTCCATTATTTCAGAGAAGAGACATCATGTGTCAAATGTCTCAAATACCTTATTGAACATGACCAGGCTGACCTGGATGCAGGAGCTGCTGACTGAGGTTCTCTGGATTGTGCACTGCACAGTCCTCACTGACAAATGGTCTTAGCCAGTAGGAGGGAAAGAAAAAACAACCCTGCTCTTAATGAACCCTTTCTGTGTTTCTAAGCTGTCTGAAGTTGTCAGATAGCCTGTGTTTTTGAAAGAGCTAATTGTAGATATTTGGCCATTTGTAATGAACCCTGTCTGTGTTTCTAAGCTGTCTGAAGTTGTCAGATAGCCTGTGTTTTTGAAAGAGCTAATTGTAGATATTTGGCCATTTGTAAAAATACATGGTTTTAACAGCAATTGGCAGGTTTTTTTATAGTGTGCATGATGTAAATTTGTATAACAAGCCAGATGTTCTGCAGTGGGGCTTTTTAAAAATCACCCTGTCCTGATTTTTTTCCATCTTTCTGTCTTTAGTTCCCTTGCAAAGTAAGCAGCCACACTATCACATTACCAGTTGGTGATGGCAGCAGCTGGCTGTGACCCAAACTTAGCAGCATGGGACACGGAAACAGATGGAGCAGCAAATGCTCTTTGTTTCCTCTCCTACTTTCTAAAACAGATTGTGACTGAAAACATACAGGAGGTGTTTCTGCCATTTTCCCGTGGCTCCCTGGCTGCTGACAAAGCTACAGGAAAAGCTACAGCAGGGGTTACTGATCCCCATGGCAGAGGAGAGCTCTGCTTTTTTTAAAAGGAGCTATAAAGAGGGGAATGAGAGCCTTTGGAGGGTAAAGAAGGGTGCAGTGGGTGAGGTGACTGAACTCCTCCTGCTGCTCCAAGTCTTGGTTTTGGTGCTCATCTGAGCCTGGGTGAAACATGTCAGACAAAACAGAAGTGAGTGGTGTTTTGCTGCGCTGTTAACCTGCACTGGCCTGAGGGATGATCAGGCAAGCACAGGGAAGAAGATGCAGAGCAGAGCCATACACCAGAGTGGGCAGGGAGGAGACAAAAGGGGGAGAGGCTGGTGGAGGTGGCAAGGTCCCTTGTGAACCAGGAGATCAGCCCTGCTGTCCTGGGTAGTCTGTGTCCCAAAGCTGGGAAGTTACAGAAAGGGAAGTCGATGATCCCAGCATGGGTCACTTCCCAGAAGCCAAACTCTGAGGGTGCTGGCAATGAAAGTCAGGAAAATGTCCACAGCAGAGGTTTGCCCGTCTTGCTTCAAAATTCCCATGGGATTAAAACTGTCCCCAGAAAGGCACACGTGTCTTTAACACCACATAATTTACAGGTTCGCAAGGTACTCTTTCACAATCTCTCATACCTCTTTATGTCTGGTAAAAGCTCTGTTGCTTTCAATCTACAACCTCTAAGGATTTACTGACAGGTCCAAATGAGTTGGGCAGTGGTGCTTTCTCCCTGCCAAGAGACATTATACAGTGGAGAACATGAAACTATATGTAGGTTGGCTATGTGGGCCCCACCGTCAGCTGTCTTGAGCAGGGGAACAATTGCCCAGAGAAGAGGACACTTGCTGAGAGGTAGATGGCCAAGGACGATGACATGAGACTGAGCTGGCATCAATACATGCACCCAAAGAGAAGGTGGGTGGTGGTGACACAGCTGTCCCATCTCATGGTGACTCCCTGCTCCCTCTCCCAGCAGGCTACATGAGCTGCCTGACCAGTCTGGCTTTGCTGTAGCTGACATTTGTGCCAGACAGTGTCATGCTATTGTAGGTACTTGCCAAGAATTAAGTTTATTTTCTAGCCACAGCAGAAGCTGTAATTCTTCAAGCTAATCCTGAAGTTTGTTAATTTTTTTCCTACAAGCCTTGACAAATTAATTGAATCCTTACTTGTGTGAGAAATCTGGAAGGAAAGTCCCACAGTCAAGACTCCAGAATTAAAGAAAGGTAAAGGGAGAGTGTCGGGAGGATGGAGCCAGGCTTTTCTCAGTGACCTTAACAGCGACCTCAACAAGGGTTGAGGACAAGGGGCAATGGGTGCAAGCTGGAACACAGGAGGTTCCACAGAAATAAAAGAAAAAACTTTTTCACAGTGAGGGTGAGAGAAGAGTGGCACAGGCTGCCCAGAGAGGGTGTGGGGTCTCTGGAGTTTGAATGTCTCTGGAGACATTCAAAACTCGTCTGGATGCCTTCCTGTGTGACCTGGTATGGGTGTTCCTGCTCTGGCAGGGGGATTGAACTAGATGGTCTTTTGAGGTCCCTTCCAATCCCTGACATTCTGTGATTCTGTGGTTTAATAGGTTAACTATGCCATTTCTCACCAGTGCAGAGGCTCTTTTGAGTAACTTCATGCTGAACTTGTCTCCTGGGGCAACCATTCAGACACCCATCTGAGATACTGTCAGGGTGGTTTGCATCACAATCTGTTTTCTTAGCTTTATCCCATTTTTTCCTATTCTTCTTAACTGTCACAGAATAATTTGCTCGATTTTGTTGTTTATTGATGTCTCCAGCTGAAATATCTGCAGATTGTTTTTTCTTACAACTTTTCAGTGAAGTAGTATAGATTTTGTATTTTTAAGACTTAAACTTAATCCCTTTTGCCCTCAGATAATGTTGTGAGTTCTGCCTGTGCACCAGCTGCTTGCTAGGACATGCTGATAACAGAAAGTCCTTTAATGAGTGCAAGGAGTGCTTTATTAATCTCTGTCTTTTGTTTCTTCTGCAGAAGTTTGAGGACTAGCTGTGCTCCTGATGAAGTCAGTAGGAATGTTCTACCATGAAACAGCCAGAAGAAGTTAAGGAGGGCAGTGAAGATGATCAAAGGCTGGACTAACTCTCATATGAGGACAGGCTGAAGAAGTTAGGGTTGTTCACCCTGGAGAAGACAAGGCACAGGAGTGACCTCCCAGTAGCTTCTCAATACCTGAAGGTAGCTACAGAAAGGCAGGGGGAGGACTTTTTAATAGGGTACAGGATGGCAAGACTAGGAATAATGGATGTAAATTGAAAGAGGATAGATTTAGGCTGGAGAGAAGAAATAAGTTCTTTCCTGTGAGGGTGGTGAGACACTGGAAGAGGTTGCCCAGAGAGGTTGTGGATGCCCCCTCTCTGGAGGTGTTTAAGGCCAGGCTGGATGAGGCACTGAGCGATGTGGTCTAGTGGGATATGGCAGGGGGGTTGGAAGTAGATGATCTTGAAGGTCCCTTTCAACCCAAACTATTCTATGATTCTATGATTCTGAACCTCTGGTTGCCAGCATCCTGATGCCAAACATCCCTGTTTGCATTTGCCACTCTGCCTTTGCTGGGCAAGCTGGGTTCCTCACAGCATTGAGGCATTCAGCTTTTGGCAAATCACTTTCAAAGCTGTTCTTTGCTGGTTTATTTAACGTCTTTGGTATCTACTAAGCAGCCCAACTTAACAAACAGGTTCTTGTAGTTTAATTTGAGTGCAGCACACACAGGCTGGGTGCTGACAACCTGAGCTGGTGCATCTCTGTCCAAGTTCCTCCTTGGCTGCCTTCTGTGAATAGCTGCTGTTAGAGGAGAGAGGAAACGCTTGAGCTTACGCCTGAGCAACGTCTCATTTTACCATCTGATGCAAACCCCAAGAAATCCTCCATGAAAGCACATCTCTAGGACACCATGGTCAGGCCCACCATGCTGGAGCCATCTCCTCTATCTCAGACTGGATCTCAGACTGTTGGGCAGCTCCTGGGGATGAGGCAGGTCTGAAGTCAACCTGGAAATCAGTCTGCAGGTTGGAGTCAGGATTGGGTGATGGTGACCAGGGACAGTCACAGCCCAGTAATATCTGTGCAGGCAAAGTGGAGGCCAGGCCAGACCAGGCAGTGGAGTCTGCAGGTCAGGCTCAGAAAGAACAAGGTCTGAGCACAGCCATGGGCACATCATTGAGAGCCTGTGAGACAAGCACAGCTCAGGTGGGGACAGAGAACCCAGGGCTGATCTGAGCTGGAGCTCCTAGGGTGCAAGTTCCAAATGCATCTGGTTTGTTTGCAGCCTTGGAGCCCTGAGAACTGCTTCACAAACAGGAGAAGCTCAAATCTTGCCACCAGTGGGGCCATGTCCTTGGGGAGTAAATTGGCCTTCATCTCATGGGAATGGGACTCCAAGAAAGCAGTGACCTGTGACTAGCAGCCAGTCCTTTCCCACATCCTCAGCACAGACCACAGGGACTTTGCACAGACCATACTGCAACTGGGATCAACAGGACAAACCAGGATCTGCTTATGCAGGAACCTTATGCAGTTCCTATCATACCCATTTGACAACTTGGAATCTATTCAGGATCCTCTCTGCTGGCTTACAGACATGCCCTGCACCAACTTCACATTTTGAATGGTATTTTATTTTAATACTTCAATAGCCAGCTTTACTATGCTTTGTAGCCCCACCAGTCTATTTTTAGTCTTTTTTCCTCCTTTTTTGCAATCTCTGTGCTTCTCACAAGTGTATTATCATTTTGATTTATTCATTTTTAATAAGCTCTTCTGGGAGGAATTTCTTTCTTGCTGCTGTTCTTTTAATGATACCAGCCTGAATGCATTAGACTCAGTCTTGTACACAGATTTTTCAGAAGCACAGCTCTGAATTAAGACTCTCACACATATCAATACTAAACCCAGTCGCTTCTTTTGTGTTCTCCAAGCAGCTGCTCCAAAAATCAGGCTTTTCTGGTATCTAAAATGTAGTGACTACATCAGGTGCCGATGTGACAGTTACTCACCCAATGTAATGGCAGCCTCTCTGATCTCCTGAATGTATCAGTGTCACCACTACTGGCTTTGAAGATTGCTCACTACAGTAGTCCTCTTTTGCCTATTATTGTGTGAATGTTGGAAGATTAAAATGATTTAGGCACATGGACAGAGAGGTTGTGGATGCCCACCTCTCTGGAGGTGTTTGAGGCCAGGCTGGACGAGGCATTGAGCAACCTGATCTGGTGGGGGGTGTCCCTGCCCATGGCAGGGGGTTTGGGTCTAAATGATCTTGAAGATCCCTTCCAAGCCAAACCATTCTATGATTCTGTGTTCTCTTTGGCATCCAGCATCACTCTTCCCCAAGCATAGTTCAGCCATTCTCCCTGTCCCATCTGTAGACTGATATTCATAAAATCATAGAATAGTTTGGGTTGGAAGGGACCTTAAAGATCATCAAGTTCCAGCCCCCATAGGCCATAGGCAGGGACACNTTCCTAGTCCTGCCATCCTGTACCCTATTAAAAAGTCCTACCCCTGCCTTTCTGTAGGCCCCCTTCAGGTATTGATAAGTCACTATGAAGTCCCCCCTGAGCCTTCTCTTCTCCAGGGTGAACAACCCCAAGTCCTTCAGCCTGTCTTTATAGGGCATTTGCTCCATCCCTTTGACCAAAGGGGAGAGCAGTTTCTCCATTTCTGGAGAACCTGGTGTAGTGGGAGGTGTCTCTGCCCAGGGCAGGGTGGAACTCGATGATCTTTCAGGTCCCTTCCAACCCAAACCATTCTATGATTCTATGTTTTCTGTAACTTCTAAGGCCAGAACTTCATTTGTCAATCCTCCCACTTGTGATTTCCTTCTTCTTCGGCCTTGTCAGCATCCATCCCCCCCGTTCAGTGCGATACTCGGGATGAGTTATAGAAGGCTGGGGATGCTTTTTGCGGAGTTCGGCGGGGCCGAGCGAACTCTCCGCGCGCGCCCCCTACCCGACGCCAGCGCGGGTGGCACACGAAGGAGGCGGTGTGGCGACAACAGCCATCATGCGATCCCACATGGTCTAGCGGTTAGGATTCCTGGTTTTCACCCAGGCGGCCCGGGTTCGACTCCCGGTGTGGGAAAGCTGCAATTGTTTTCCTCATTTTTTTAAAAAAGAACTTTAACCGCCAATTCTGCCACATTCCACCACCCGCGGCGCCTCCTCCCAAGGCTCGCTGCAGCTCCCAGCCCAATCAGGGATGATGAAGAAAGACTAGCAATGACCGGCTTTCTCACCACCACTCTCCAATGGATCCAGCTATCCCACAAATGGGAAAACTTAAAACTTTCACAGAATCACAGAATCTCAGGAATTGGAAGGGACCTCAAAAGACCATCTAGTCCCATCCTTCTGCTGGAGCAGGAACACACACATCAGGTCACACAGGAAGGAGACCCCACACCCTCTCTGGGCAGCCTATGACACTCTTCTCTCACCCTCACTGTGAAAAAGTTTTTTCTTTTATTTCTCTGGAACCTCCAGTGTTCCAGCTTGCACCCATTGCCCCTTGTCCTATCATTTCACGTCACTCAGAAGAGTTTCAGATGCTCCATCCTCCTGACACTCACCCTTTACATATTTATAGACATGAATGAGGTCACCCCTCAATTTCCTCCAAGATAAAGAGACCCAGCTCCCTCAGTCTTTCCTAAGGAGGGAGACGCTCCAATCCCTTCATCATCTTTATGGCTCTGTCCTTCTTGGCCTGAGGGCCTCAGAACTGGACTAGATACTCAAGATGAAGTCTCACCAGGGCAGAGTAGAGGGGGAGGAGAACCTCTCTCGACCTACATTCCTTAGGGAATGTGTTGCTGAGAGCTTCCTCCTTCCCTTCCAGTCAGCTCTTGAGGTAAAATCAGCCAAGCACAGAGTGACCACATCAGCAGGGCTGAGCTGATAGATCAGGGCTGCACCACAACAGACCAGGGCTGAAGGGAGAGCTGGTTCTGCCATTTGCCAGTTGTGATCCCTCACTAGCCACCCCTGCCCAGTCTGGAGGCACCCAGCCTCATGTGCACACAGGTCATCCCTTGTTCTGCACTGCCCAGGCATCAGCCAAGGGCAAGAGCTGTGTTAGTGAAGTAGACAAAAATGACAGGTCCACGAATCTGGCTTCAAGAGGCAAATGAGGAGAGACAAGCCTTGAGTAAATCCACCACCACAAGCCTCAGTTGTGGTGATGTGATGAGGGAGGAAGGAAAACAGAGCTGGTTAGACTTGACCTTCAGGAAGCTGGCTGAGAGCAGAGGGACAAGCAGCCAGTGCAGTGCTACTGGAAGAACCACAGTAAGTCCCATTAGGTCTGTAAGAAAGGGATTCATTTTGTTACAACCAGCCTATACAAGAATTAATAGGTTGGAACAGACCTGTTACTGTGATGCTTTTTTAAATTTTTAAACAGTTCAATTGTCCTAAGTCTCCCAAACTCAATGAAGTTGACTAGTTCAGCTTGGAAAGATTTGTAAAGTCAGTGCAAGAGCTTCAGGAACTAGATGATTTTAAGGTCCCTTCCAACCCAAACCATTCTTTATTTGGCTATTAACATTTCAGGGACTTCGTTAGAAATGGCATTAAATGACACAGCAGCCTGAAAGTGCTGTGAAAACAGGTGTTCATTTGGAAATCTATAGGCCAGAGTTCACACACATTAATTGGTTTAAAAACTTCTATATGCAATTGTGAAATTCTCCCTTCAGGAGAGCTTTTTAGAAATTCTCTTTGTATTGTTTCATTTACTTAGGACAAAAGAGAAATAACCTAAAAACCCCAGCTGCTATTGCTCATCTTGTGCTGACTTCAGCTTGAAACCCACTCTATGCTACCTGTACTATACTGAACAATTAGCCAAAATTTACTGTGTATTATTAAATTTAAATACAAATGAGCCATTTCATGGGCTTTTTAGAGAAACGAAGTAATGTTAATGAAATAAATGGGTTTTATTTCACAAAACACTACTTAGTTGGTTTTTTTTGAGTTAAACTATTCAGCTCCAAGGCTCCAGCAACCTGCAGGGGCTTGGGCCAGCCCTGCACCAGAACACCAGGTCACTGGCAAATCAAGATATTACAGAGATTGTAGTGGAGAAAAATCTGTCAAGCAGCAGTGGCTCATTGAGGGGCTGCAGTGTCTGGTAGAAGGGTACAGCTGTAACACCTTCAGATGCTGTCACTCTTAAACTCTATAAGTACTGTTAAGTGCTCTGCTAAGAGGAGGAAGGTCTGAAAGCATACATTGCAAAGAACCAGTCGTGAAGGAACAGGGGGAATTTTAGCCCTGCCCAACCTATGAGCTAATCTGCTATACCCCTTTCACCTCCAGTAAATAATCTTAAAGCAGCAAATCTTTAATGCTACTCATAAACATTGTCCACTTGGCCAAGGACAAAAGTATTCCAACAAGGCCAGCACAGACAATGCTTCCTCCTGTGCCCTCAGTACCAGTAGCTTAGGGCCTTCCTGACCCAGGGATGACTTGCACACGCTGTGTCACAGCACTTGAGGTTTTGGCTGGTGAGAAGCCAAGGGGTTTTCCTCCTCCGCCTGAGACCCCCAACACCACTGCCACTCAGCACTGCCACCTGTGATGTCACGCTGGAAACGCCAACTTAAAGATCACAGAAGGCTTTAGTTTTCTTCTACAGCAAATGTGAAGTTATTCGCGGGTAGAAATTTGGACACAACGAGTCTCCTCCTCTGGAGAGATACAAGTCCCACCTGGACGCCTTCCTGTGTGACCAGATGTGAGAGCTCCGGCAGTGGGATGGGACTAGATGGTCTGTCCAGGTCCCTTCCAATCGCTGACATTCTGGGAATCTGTGTGAAATGGCCAATCTACACAGCACAGATTCGCTCTCACTTCGTAATTAACACTTACGACAGCTTTTGGAGTGAAGAGAACAAAAAACAAATCATGGTGCTCAAGAAGGGGGGAAAACACTTTCAGTAGCAAGTACAGCTAACCGGGACAGGACAGCCGCATCCCGGCAGGACAGCAGCTGGGGCCCAGCGTAGGAGGAAACCCGGGGCGAGGAGCTTTGCCAAAGACAAGCGGCTGTGAAGGGGCGGCCCTCTTCCGGAGGAGGAGAATGGCCCCGAGGCATGCGGCCTGTTCCCGGCACAACGCCGGTCCCGCCGCCGCTCACCTCACACTGTCACCGCGTACCAGGCTGGGGCGGCAGTGGGAGCGCGAGATCCCGCGAGAGCACGGAGGGACATCACGAACAATCCCCGCGGGTGCCTAAGTCTCGCGAGATTTTAAATGGCGGCTGCTTCCGGGCACTGTGCCTCGCGAGAGGTAGAGGGTGCGGGCGGCCTTGTCTGGCCTTAGTTCTCGCGAGAGCCCCTGCGCCCCGCGCTGGGTATCCCCGTGCCTTGCGCGAGCTTGCCAGCCGCCGGACGCGACGGGCGCCATTTCGGGGAGCCGTCGCCGCTGCCACAGCCGGGACCTAGCCCGGGTCCGGGAATCGCCCGCCACGGTCGCGCCTCCCCTTGCCGCCCTCCAGCCCTGGGGCTGGTTGTGTGGTGCCGTCTTTCAGACGTTTTGACGCTTGGAGAGGGCTCCCGAGCTCTCGGTCCCATTTCCCTCCGTCAGCGCAACTAGCGCCGGGACCGGGAGTCGCCGCCGCTGCCGGACTTTGGGCGCCTGAACGCGGACAGCACCCGCCCGCGGCGCAGGTAACAGCCGGGGGNGGGGGTGGGGGGGGGGGGGGGGGGGGGGGGGCAAACCTGCCGCCGTGTGATCCGCGGCCCGCCCTGTGGCGCGCTGTGCCTCAGGCCTGTGGTGGCCCGGGAGGCCTGCACACCTTCCGCCTCCATAGTCACCGCTCCCCGCTTGGGCGGCCCCGTCCTTCGCCCTCGTGCGCCGCCACTGGGCTGCCCTTCTCAGGGCCGGCATCGTGAGGCGGAGTTGCCCCGAGCTGAGGCCCTGGAGTCGGTCTTGTGGGGTTCAGTTGTTCTCAGGGCCACTGAGCGGGCGGGTCCGGCCGTCCCTGCCGCCGTGTTGTCCCTCCGCGCCTGTCCCCGCGATGGCGCTGTGCTGAGGGACCGGCCCCGGCCCGGCGCGGGGCTCTGGCCCTGCCATTGTGCTTGTGGCCGAAGCCGGGGCGGTGATCGGCTGCGGGGCTGTTTATGTTGGGAGGCGGGCGGATCTCTGCGGCCGCTGTAGGAGGGTGCGGATGAGGCGCGGGTGCTCGGGGCGGCGGGTGGGGGCTGGTGGAGCCCTTTCGGGAAGCCGATGGCCCAGGCGGAGAGCGGGGGACTGCGAGGGTAGCTCGCTGAGCAGAGGTGCGTGTGCTGTCGGGCGCTTAGCTTCCTGGCTTCCTGTCCGGAAGCTGTGCTTCCCTGTTGGTTCTAGAGGAGGCTTTTCTCAAAGCAAGAGTAGAATGATCGGTTTTTTTAATTTCTGAAGTAAATTATTTCTTGGAAGGGATCTCTTTCTGATCCATTTATGCGGTGTCAAACAACAAATGTGGATGAAATCTACCTTCAAAATATTGGCTAGATCTATAGTAGCAGTTAGTGAATTTCACGACCCTTTGGGTTTTCTATAGACCTACAGAGCTTCCCTCATTCAGTGTAGGTGTAGTTCATTCGCTGTCGTTTGGATGTTTCAAAGTCTTTTGTGTTTGTTTTTGTTCGTTGTAATTGCTTTTTTTGGCTCTGCAAAGATGTCGGGCACGTTGAGCTTTTCTTGAGCAGGCTGAAAGGCTTTTATGAACATTAGTTTGAGCTTTGGTGTTTAATGAACGGTTCTTAAAAATACGTTGGTTTTCTTTGAAATCTTTGAGGACTTGTGGTGTGGTTTTTAAGAATTACACTACGGTTTTTATCAGAATCTTGCCTGTTCACGTAGTACAGACTCGCTGTCAACTTCATTATTCATGTAATACACACAAGGATATCATATTATATCATACTTATACTACATAAGTTGTTTCAGTGAATGTGTAAAGTATGCAAGAGTACAAAGGGCATAGGTAGCCTGGGGTGAGACCAAAGGTCCTTGTAACTTGGGATCCTCTCTGATAGTGGCCAGCAGTAAATGCTTAAGAAAGAGTAGAAGCACGGGGCAATCACAAAGTGATACTACTTCCTGTGTGCTTAGTTAGTTAGTTGAGGTTTAGAGTCACAAGACATGTCTTTGTTTTGTGAAAAGCTTTTTCTGTGGACTTAGGTGTTTTTGTGTTTTGGGGTTTTTGAACACTGCGTGTGTTTCCTCCTTTATCAGAAGCCACGGAACTATGTAACAGTGAATTCCATGGCTTAATGCTGCATGAATAAGGACGTTTGTTTGAGCCCACTGGATGATAGTTCATTCACTCTTTATTATTTGGGTGTATGCAATAGTAGTCATTCCCTGTTTTCTTGTGCTTCTCAAAGTTTGGTGGTCCCCACTATGGCCTTCATCCTCCCCTTTGACCACCTCTTCCCAACCCCGGGTGTAGCTGAATTACACATATGAGAGTGTAATCCTGAGTGGAAGCTTTCTGATAGAATCCTGTAGTTAACCTGGTGCTTTCTCATGGTTCTTGATCATACTGATGTACTCATTCCTACCAAATACCGGTATAGTAGTGTTAAATTAAATCATGTGCATGTATGTAATTGACTTGAAAAGCTGAATCTAAATGTTCTAGTAAAAAGTAAAGAGACTTTACATGTAAACTGAGGATGATACTATTTATAAATAACAGCACTGTAGTCCAGGAAGTTAATTTTAAAATGAGGTTGCTGTACCTTGGATAAGTAACTGAGTATGAATGTCATTGTCCTGGTACTGCTCAAGGATTGTTTTATTCTTGATTGAATTAACGGGCAATGATCAGATATGGGTAGTGGGTAGTCATATGTATGCTGTGCCTCTGACATGATATTGTCAGTTACAAGTTATTTTAAGGACCTTAAAATATTTTAACAATTTAATTAGATTGGCCAGGCCTCTGGATACCACAGTTTATGTAAGGAAAGCCTGTAGCCAAGGTGCAAGAAGTAACCTGTATGAGGAGGATCTTTCCTAGTGAGTTGTCTGAACATGATCCAGAGACAGTGCCACTTTTAAGCTTAACGAAAAACTGTTTTAAGAGTTTTGAGAAAGTTGACTCTCTATACCTAAATGTACAGAGTCTTGAGAGGTTCTTAATAGCATACCTGTATAGGGAAAGGAAATCAAATGTCAAAGGGATTCAGAGTATAATAAACACAAAATTACATTAAGTTGAAAAATGAGGAATAACTTAAAAGTTTCTAGTGATTAGTGTTATGTGGCATAGTGGATCTTTTATGTCTGAAACATCAAGTTCTAGTCTGGATGGATCTTGGTAGCTTTTCATGTTCAAATCAGTTGTTTTTCCCATGGCCACTATTATGCAGAAAACTGGGTGGTTGGTTTGGTTTGGTTTTTTTTTACTGTATTAGTCACTTAATGTCTTCAGATCAGTGAATGTGATAGTAGCAAGTGCTAGAGAGCTGTAAACAGGTTTGTCTAAATGGTTTGTTCTGTGTGCTTTCCATCTTCTGGGGCCTTTTGTCAAGCCCTAGTGTTTCTCAAGATGGCTGCCAGTCCTGTATTTTTGTGACATAAGTGAACTTTCATCTTTATTTTGATGGAAGTGGAATACTTCTGGGTTTTCCACTGTCTGTTGTCTTAAGTAGCACTTTGCTGTTTGTAACTACGATTGCTTTTTTTTCACGTTATTTATCTCACTGGGCAAAGATACTTTTTGCTTCCTGTTGCAAATATCTTCTGAGATGCTTCTTTATGAATCTGAGCCAGTGCAACAGTAGCTTCTTAAGCAGAAGCCTTTGGGATACAGAGCACAGGGGAGTTTTCAGTCTCAAGTGGATTTTCCTTCTTTTTCCAGGTATCCTGAAAAATGGCTGATGATATTGATATTGAAGCAATGCTTGAAGCTCCTTACAAGAAGGTGAGAAAAATGTGCCAGTGAGGTCCTCTTTACAGTAATTTAGCATTATTCATGAAACTACTGCTGAACTGTAAACTAACATCCCTGGAGCCCTCATGATTTATCATATTCGAGATGCATTACATGTAACTTACAAGTAAATATGTTCTGTTGATGTAATTATATTGTGCAGTAGTTTCACTTCAGCGTGATGAATAAATGCCCATCTATCTCTCTTTGTAGACTTGCCTAACGATATCTCACCTCTACTCCCATGAATTCACCTTTGATTCCAGTGTGAACTGTCAATCATAAGGTAGTAATTGAGTGACGTATCGCTGTACCGTGGTCCCCTAGGTTTAAAAAAAAAAAGCAAACAAAAAACCCAACATAAACAATAAAAGAACCCTACCAAAAACGATCACCCAAAAAAACCAGAACAAACAAACAAAATTTCCCCCAGAACCAAAAAACTATAAATCTCTCCTAAAATTGCCAGGTCCGGTTTGGTATAGCAGCAAGGTGAATGCAGTGGTTTGGGAAAACAGCAGGGTTCCAAGAATAACCTTTTCACCAGTCCCATGGCAAGTAAATATTTGAATGATCTGCTCAGTGCAAGAGGAGTGAGACTTGCTCTTAACGGAAAAGACTGGTGGTGGTTAATCTTTTAACAGGGCAGATGGAAATCAATTGCTGAGTGAACATAAATTCTTGGATCCCTGAGTAGAATGTTCTTAGCAAGTAAAAGACAGTATCACAGTCTGCAGTGTCATCCTAAAATAAGCTCTTGTATTCTTCTGTCCTAGTTGTTTAATTAGGAAATGTCAATTTCTATTTATCAGTTATTTAGTGATGTCTTTTACCTAAACCAGCAGCAAATGAATACTGTCTTTTTTTGTTATTCACCAAATGGTGGTGAAGTGTTAATACTATGCATGCTTTAGCACTGGTCTTGCAAGAAATGTTTAAGTTGATTAGAAATTGTACCTTTGATGTAACTGATGTGATTAAACTGTAAAGCAAGTATATGAATTATATAGCAGCTACTGCTAGTCTGTTCTGCTATGCTGATTACAACCATGTCATGAATTTTGGATGAGCATTTGTAAGTTTTAAGTGATATATTTAGTTCATGTAATATTTAGCATTTACGTTAAAATCTTGAAAAAGAAATTTGTAAATTGTTATGTTAAAATTCTTGTGTCCTGGTTTAACATGGATATTTTCCATGTAAACAGGTATGGAAATAGGGAATGTTTAGGCTGCACTGGTGGATTATTGATGACTTTCTTGGGAGTCGACGTTACTAAAGCAGTGTGAATCCCTGTTTGCTTCAGGGCGAGATGTGTGACAGAGGTGACATCAAGCTCTTACAACCCTTCAACGAAAATGAGTGAAGATCTCGGGAATGGCATCGGTCACAGGAAATCCATAGTGGCTGGCTGCTAGCGTAGCCACTGGGGCTTAGGCAGAGATATAGCCTTGGTACTGTTCAGAAGGGCACACAAACAAACCTGAAACTTCCTCTTACATTTTTATAGAAATAACATTTAACCACTTGAGTGCTGAATTCTACAGGATAACTTGCTCTCTAAACCATGTAAGGAAGTATCTACAATTTAATATACATTTTTAAATTATGTAAAATTTGTATTCTGTAATTGTATGACTTAAATTTAAGCAGCAAAGTGGTTAAACATGCCTACCTAAAATTTTCTAAAGCTTTCCACGTTAAAATGTAAACATGTAATTTAGTATTAAAATTTTTGTTTTGTATTTTCTTATTCCTATTCCCATTACCCTTTGACCACTTGAAATGTTTCCGCTTCGTCCTCACGATGTTCTTCTATCAACCCTGCTTAGGATGAGAACAAATTGAGCAGTGCCAATGGCCATGAAGAACGAAGCAAGAAGTAAGTGTTTTCTCAGTTCTTTACATTTTGGGGGGACAAACAGATGGGTGGGGGCTGATGTTTGTAAACCTGCAAGTGCGTGTCAGTACTGCTAAGGGAAATCAAATGGAAAGGATAATTGCAGTTTCTGCAATCACAACTATTGTGAAATTTTGCTTTGTTTACAAATGCAGTTACAGCCTTGTCACTGATGTCATCAAAGCATTTGATATGATGTTTAGATAAAAAGAGTTTCTTTTTGTTACTGTAGCAGTGCAATGGATTTTGCATTTAAAAATGTTTTGTGTGGAATTTTTATGTGCTTTATAGCAGTGCAGATTATTTAAAGACATTGGAGAATTCTTAAAAAGCTTTGGAGTGTTGGGTTCCCTCCCTCTATTTCCCCTTACTCATAATTTTCTTGTTTCTAGTCTAGACTTAATGAAACTATCCTGTAACCTTTTTTAAATAATGAGAATGCAAGCTCTCTATCTTCAGGAGGTATGATTCCAGGGTCTGAGCACCTGCTGATGACCCAAAAGCTCTTAAATCAGAAATCAAAGAAAAATGCTTTCTATAGAAGTTCCTTAAATATCCAAAATAGATGGAATGGTTTTTAGTCTGTAAAATAAATTTTTTTGTCTGACAAATGTTTTTTGATGATGTCTTAGCTGATGTAATCAGAGTCATTACAATTTTGTAGTTAAGTTACCAGTGTGATATCCTAAGATATCCTGTGGAAGCAGTGAAAAGCATTTAGCATGTTTGCTGTTGTCATCTTCTGATGTCATATAGATGGAATACTGAAGGGATTCAAAGAACGTTTCCTCTCAGATGTATAAATATTTGGGAAATGAGAAGTCCAACTCCAACATCAGACCTATGTTGGAATCTAATGTAAAATCTAAAATTCTACTTTTTGTCTGCATTCTAAGCAGTCCTGTGAGCATCATTCTCCTTTTAAACATGGAGACCTCTAAAAAAGCATTAAAAGCAGTGCTTTTCATTATTTAAAAAAAAATGTATTAATTTAAAAAATATATACATGCTGTGCTGAGCCCTACTGTTGTTGAGGAGGCCAGTCTGAAAATATAAATTGGGATCTGAAAGAAAAACGGTGGTTCCTACATTTTAGAATCAGTTCTGACACTGGTTTATGCTAGAATGATGGAAATACTGGAGTGTATTTTGATTCATTTCCTAAGATGCTGTAACCTGCCTAAGACATCTTTTTGCTTACTGTCCCATTTGCAGGTTGGAACTGTATTCTCTATTGTGGTTCTCTGATAGCATCAAGTGCTTTGGTTTGACAGATCTATTATTCCCCTATAGGCTTTAAAGAACAAAACCCACCATTTTGTATTTGACTTGTGATGGTGTGTTGTGTTGCTTTACAAGAGTTGTTGGTATGTTCAAGGGTTGATCAATTAAATTGGAGTGTCAGTATCTAGAGGATATTATATGTCTGCTTCAATTGGACAGTACTGGAGAATATTCAGATTGAGGAAAACAGTGATACATAGCAAACGCCAACAGGTGAAAAGTAACATTAGATTCAGTGTGGACCTTTCAATAACTGGCAAACAATAATAACTTTTAGTAAATTGGATTAAGAATGTGCAATTTTTGTCTATCTGTGCTGTATATGCAGTGTAATTGTGATTGGAAAGTAGAAGGTGGATCTTTACTGCTAAGAGTCTTTAAAGGAGGTTCAGCTTACATTTTGGGTAGTGGAAGACGTGCTGCAGTTACTGGTTAGTTGTAGTGACTAGTATATTGTCGTACAGGTTGCATTTTTCAGTACTGTACAATAGTGAGGGCTTTAACTTAGTGGAGGTATTGGGAAGTGATGGATCTGAAGAGAGACTGCATGCCCACCTGTCACCTGTTCAGTGATGTTAATGCAGATAATTATGGATTTCATTGTGGTATCATCATATCTGAGATTGTGAAGCTTCTGAACATTGGGTTTTAGTGCAGCAGCTTTCTTTGTCTCTAAAATACTAGAGAAATTAATGGGGCATTGTAGATAAAAATCAATTAAAAATTAAGTTTGTAAAGGTTTTAAAGCCAAATCACAAAAAAATCTCTCTTGAGAGACATGTATCAGGATGGTTTTAATGGATCTTCCTAGGTGGAGATTGAAGAGCAAAAGCTGCTAGTGATTATTAAGCTCAGATGTGATAGTGTAGAGATTTCTTTACTTCAGTAATTGAAACTTACTCAGAATTGTTGTTTATAAGTGTCCATAGAGAGCAACAGGGATGAACTTCTTAAAGGCAATAGGAGGGGTGAGGCACACATAGTTTTTAAGTGTGTTGAGGCACTGCCTTTGCAAAAGATGCTAATGTAATCAGAAAGCCCAAAAGGAGAAGAGGGAAGATTCAATAAGGAAAGCATGTTTCAGATTTCAGAAGTTTAATGTTTTAAGCGTGCATACATGTGTATTTTTTAAAACTTAAGACTTAAGTTTTAATGGTCTGAGGCCAAGGTAGTGAACAGGAGGGATTGCAGATAACCCAGAAGTAGTCTGTCAGAAGTCAAATGGTGTCTTGTGGGCTGTCAAATACTGAAGTATAGTTTATAATTTAAAATTTTTAACTAAATAGTTCAAATTATGAAGATCTGCAGTTTGCCCCAAAAAGCCAGAAACTTACAAGAAGTGGCTTAGCAGTGATAGCAGAAAGGAAGAAGGAAAACTTGTAGGCAGTGTGTTAAAACTGACAGCAGTGAGTATCAAGAGGAGCAACCTTCCTTTCCTTCAGATTTACCTCTTCCTTTCTGTTGTGTTTTCTTATACTTTACTGTGAAAATGTGACCTATCCATAGCATTTTGATCATGTATTTAAAGTGTATTTGAAAGACACATGAAGCTGTGCATGAAGTATGTACTAGATCTAATGCAGGAAATAGTTTTTCACTCTTTTTACACTTTATGGGAGTGTTCTTTGGTGTTTAAAGACTTTAAAATATAAGTGCTTTGAAGCTTTTTGTGTTGCTCTTGGTGAATTTTAAGACTGTGGACATGCTTAACCACTGATTGAACAGAAGTGTACAAACACAAACTGGTAAAAAACTTATCAGTATTTGAGGAATAAGGTTAGAACAACTGTGGAATGTGAGGTAAATAGTAACACTGCACTGTATGTGTAAACCAAAGTTGTATTTAATTTTCTCAGGAGAAAAAAGAGTAAGAGCCGAAGCCGGAGCCATGACAGGAAGAGGAGCAGAAGTAAGGAACGGAAACGGAGCCGAGATCGGGAAAGGAAAAAGAGCAGAAGCCGGGAAAGGAAGCGGAGCAGGAGCAAAGAACGCAGACGCAGCCGTTCTAGAAGTAGAGATCGCAGATTCCGAGGCCGCTACAGAAGTCCCTAGTAGGTTATTGTGTGGTACTGCTTCAGTGTCAAAGCACCAAGGGGATTTTTTCATTGTTCTCATTCTCTTCTGTAAGCTATTTTGGGAGGTTTTGCTGGTGTTGAGACAAAGAACAAAAAGATGAGATAATCTAGTATCCCCTGAAGATATGAGGTTGTGCTTATTGGTATGGCAGTTTGTTCTCCCTCTGCTTCAGTTAGTGAAGTATTTCTTTCATTTAATAAAGTAGAAGTTCAGTGTAGTGGAAGGCTGGTACAGAACTATTACATGCAGCCTATGGGCATTGGTAGGACAGTACTATTCAGTATTCTGGAGACTCCCCTTCAGAAGTTGAACAATGGGCATTGACTTTCAGGGAGATGCAAATTCTGGAAAAATAAGCCCACTTTTACCAGTCTCCCTTGGATCAGATACTTTGGGATTTACCAAGAATGGTGCTACCGTGTGAAGAAACTGTAGCATTGCCTTCATCTCAGCATTTCAAAAATAACCACCAGAGTGCTCTCACTAGCTGGAGAATTGGAATGCAGAATGTCACCTTGTGAGGCTCTTCAGACAGTTCTGTGTGGATTTTGCTGCAGTTACTGCTGCTCACTGCAACATCTATAGTGCAAAATGCAGGTGATGTGAGAGTGTCTCTATGATAATAGGAAGAAAAAACCTAATACGGTTAATTTTGAAGGAAAAGAGTGTGCCACAGAACTTGAGGATTTTGAAATAGTAATGAAATGTTTTTATTTTTCAGAATTGGGTGGCTGGCTTGCACTACTTAGATTTCCCTGAGTTTTTCAGTGTTATTCTTGCGTATCTCACCCCTTGAGTATTAGGCAGTTGTGGGGATATGGACAGCAGAGGAGTTAAGGAAACCAGGATTGATGGTACTTTTTGGAATGAAGCTGTGGAAGCAGTGAAAAGCATTGGGGGCATGATCTAACAGAAACAAGGACAACACCTGGTGTTTGTGTAGAAAGCAGATATTTAGTCAGTAGGTTTTAGGTTGGGAAAGTAACTGATAAAATATAAATGCTAGGATGGGAAGGTACTGCTTGCTAACAAGCTGCTATATAAGCCACACAGAAGCTCAATAAAGTGTCTTCGATCACCGCTTGAAGTCTGTGCCTTAACATGCCAGGCACAGTTATATTATTAGATCT
This sequence comes from Turnix velox, assembly GCA_013400935.1. Taxonomy (NCBI): domain Eukaryota; kingdom Metazoa; phylum Chordata; class Aves; order Charadriiformes; family Turnicidae; genus Turnix; species Turnix velox. Next base: position 80,742 of record VZTY01026836.1, read on the forward strand.
CTTAGAAGAAAGAACTTGACCAGGTGTTGTCAGACAGATGTCTGAATGAGCAATTCCAGCTACTGCTAATACATAGTAAGCTTAGACTATCTTGTTGCTATTCTGGAAGCAAGAATTTGCTGAAAGCTGCTGGGAAAGCAGTTACCACTTGGAGATTGAAAATTCTTTTTTTGATGATTCTCCTTTGTTAACTAAAGCTTGTCTCGTTCAACCAGGGCTTCTGTTTGAGTCCTGTATAATCACTGAGAAAATGAAAGCTGATATTTTAATTGCTATCTTCTGGCTTGACTACTGTTCTTGGGCCATCTTGCATCACATGGGTTCAGGAAAGCTTATCACAAGCTCTGCTTTGTCTACACGTCTACACAACATAAACTGCTTGTGACTTGGTGCTTCCACATGTTAATGGCAGAAATCAGGCAACAATTAGAAAGAGTTCTTGTTCAGTAGTAGAAGAAAATTTCCCCAGGATCTACAGCTTTACAAGCAAATTTTAGGAAAACCCAAATAATTACATCCCATAGAATGTGGGACATGTTTAAAAATGGGCATCCTCCTCCCTGTTATGGATGCTGTGTTTAACTGTAGGCATTACTGCTCAACTGAATGGCAGTTGGCTAAATGTGTTTATTGAAAGGCTACTCAATGAGCTCTAATGGCAGTGTGTTCCAGGATATTTCCACATCAATTTATAGCCACAGCAGACAAAAAACAGTTCTGTGCAGACGGAAGGACAAACTCTTCAGCATTCAGTCTGTGCAGCAGTGCCTCTGCTGTTTGCTGAATGTATGGGAAGGCTGGTAACAGGTGCTGTTCTTTGCCTTGTATCTAACAAGGAGATCTAGTTCAGAGAGAACGTGATGGGATGAATTTAACTGTTCATGTCACAGCCTGTTCTTATGTGCCACAAGAGCTAGCAAGAAGACTGTCCTTAACATGGAAGAGATGGGCAGATTGCCCTTTGTTCTAGCAGCCTGTGTGAAGCCTGGAGAGCTAAAATTAGGTTCAACCAAGAGATTAGATTCCTTCTGTGATGACACATCCATATAAGGCTGACTGTTGGCTTTAAATGGCTCTGTGTTGTGATGTCCATTAAGAACTTCAGAAGCTGCATTTATGTAGCACTTCAGTGGCTAGGGCTGAGATGGCATTAGTGAATGTGCCTTTTGCAGATGTTTTCAGGGTCTGATTTGGTTTTCAGTTGGACCTTAAATTTCATGGAACTTGGCAGTTTAAAAGTGTTACACTTGAGCAAATAGTCCTGCCAGGACCACATTGCTGAAAACACTGAGGCTGACTCACAGGCCATTAATGTATTGCTCTGATGTCACCGAGTAGATAAAATATGTGTTGAAAAAAAAAAAAAATACACAGACAGTTGTGCCTCATGATTTGATTCTTCTTTGGATTTTGCATATTCTGGGGTGATGGAGATGAAACTGAGCCAGGAATATAGTCTGTATTTTCTGGTTTGTAGTGCACTTACCTTACACGTGCTATGGGTATTGCTAAATGGAAAGAGTTTATGTGATGAGGTGTGAGGGTGAGTGAGCACTTGCAATGTAGGGTAACTACAGGTAGGAAATCTTGAATTTGGTCATCTGGTGAGTGATGTCTTTGCTTTTGTTGTAGTTCTGGTCCAAAATTCAACAGTGCCATCAGAGGGAAGATTGGTCTGCCTCACAGCATCAAATTAAGGTTTCTGAGTTTTCTCTACTTTTAATTGCATCATTAATAGATTTTGTTTAAAATCAGATTGGTGTATTTGAAAGTTTTCTTATAACCTTGTCGATCTCTTCTTACAGCAGGCGACGCTCCAGGAGCAAAAGTCCCTTCAGAAAAGACAAGAGCCCTGTTAGGTAGGAATTTTTACACAATCTTTTTTTCCCCATTAATTGTGATTTAAATTAGCTAACATTTCTGCTGAATAATTATGGACTAGAAAAGTACTATGCTTTTTTTTTCATTTTCAGTATGTATTGATGTGGTTTGTAGAGAAGCCAGGTAGCTTTAAAATCCATGAGGTGCTCAGCCGTTCTTAAGCTTCTCATTTAAGGGGATTTGATTTAGATAACTGATGATGAGATTATTCTCTAATGTAGATAAATTTAATCAGTCGTTCTTTGTTTTCTTAGTTCTTAGCAAACTCCGACTGAGAAAATTTATTTTAAAATCTTGTTTTCTCAGTGATTTTTTTTTCTAAAGAATATTTGTAAAAATATGAATGTTTTACATGGCTGGGAACTCAATCCAGGATCTATAATGTGAATTCTGTCCTGTGCTTAAGTACAAGTCAAGTATCTCCTTTTTTTTTTTTTTTTCTGCTTGGATTTAATACATTCAATTCCAGGAAGTGATCAGTGTGAAGTGAAAATAACTCTTGTGCTTCTGGAGTCAGGGATGGTAGTCCTGTAAACTGTTCATACTTTTCTTATGGGTTAACAAGCTGAAACTATAAAATGAGGACTGGGAATTCTGTTAGTACTGATGCACTGGCTGTAGTGACCCTGAAGTGACTGGGGAGATCTATGATTTCATTTGCAAAGCCACAGAAAGAAGCTCTTGCCTGGGGGTTCAGACAGCTAGTCTGTGCTAATTCATTCCATTTTCTGTAGCTTTTCTATCACTTCATCTCATCTTTTCAATGGCAGACTCCCTTAGCAGTGCTGACTGTGCTGGATAATATCAAAAGGGCACCTTAGTTTTTATTCTTTTTAATTCTTGACCTTTTTTTAAAAGCTGGGTGCTTTTTACCCATCATACTTTAAAGTACTTATTATTTGATGTTTCATGCACTGTCCAGAGATAAGTTGTCTTGATTCAGATTATTTTTAACTGAATTGTCTTTACAGAGAACCGATTGATAATCTTACCCCTGAAGAGAGGGATGCTCGAACAGTATTCTGCATGCAGTTGGCTGCAAGAATTCGACCAAGAGACCTGGAAGAATTTTTTTCTACAGTAGGGAAGGTAAATTGTAGGGAGATTCCAAGTACTTCTTTAAACTGCTCTAGTACAGGATTGATATTCTGCATAATTTCAAGCAAAGTGGCTTTGTGGAGTTTCTGTGGACCAGATGAAATGAGGGGATGAATAATGCCTAACTGATTCTTAAAGGCTCTGAACATGAAAATATAATCAGGAGTTCATTGTTCAGCATGTGATGAGATGCAAAGCATGGCACCCAAATCAGGATTCAAACAATTTAGTTTTTCAGAAGTTTCGGTCTTTTGCAAATATGACTACGGTATGACTTCAAAGTTAAAAGTAATTAATTTTCAAACTATCTGTTTAATCAGCTGTAAAGTTCTGGCCTAAAATGTCACAGTGCTGCAGGTGTTCTGTTGCCTCTGTTATGTAGTATGCTTTATTTGAATAGAAACTTTTATTGCTAACTTGCATTTAGGATATGCTCTAGATTTGCAGCATAATTAAAAAGCTGATGACTTGGCTAGTAGTTATATAGTTATACCTTTGGGGGAAATGGACTGCGTGAGAGTTATATCCTATGAGGATATGCTGAGA
>VZTY01026837.1:16818-28839 GCA_013400935.1 Turnix velox
TCCAACAGCTCAATCTCCTTATGTTGAGGGCTCCAGAACTGGACACTCTTCTGGATATTTAAGCAGTGGTTATGACAGATTTTGTGTATACACAACAGTAAATAGATCCCTGAACATAAAAGATGGGTGTTTTGTTGTGCTTTTTTTTCCTTTCAGCTGTTTTCCTTTCTCTCACTTGAATAATGCCACAATCACAGCAATTCACAGGAAGCTGCTCATAGGCTGTGCTTAGGGAAGCCAGCTGGGTGTGCCCTTTAAGATCTTGCAGATATTAGGCTTGGAATCATTTAGAGATAATGACTTTACATTTAGGGCATTTAGTGATTTCCCTCTCCCCTTCACCAGTGCCTGAGGAAATGGAAGATGAGGTGACTGTTTGACAAACACTTCCCACCTTTCCTTTCTCCTCCTCCTGAAGTAAAAAGGATAACGCAGTGATCTGTGCACATAATCCAAGTCTTTTCTGCTCATCAAATGTTAGGGAGAAAAAACGAGCACTGTGGGAGAAAAAGCAGCACTGAAATGGTACTTTATTCTTTAAATAGCACCTGCTATCTAGAGATCTCAAAGCATCTCACAAGTGCTAATGAATATAGTTGCACTCACTATTCCTAGTTGCTACTGGGGTGAAAGCACAGTCTGAAGTTTCACTGCACTTCCAGGGTTGGTTTTTTGTGTGTTTTTAAATATAGATGATGTTCTAATCCCCAAACTGGCTACAGAGAGTGGATCCAGGAATGTGTAGTGGGGTTTGTGGACACTGTAAAGTATCAGAGCTGTGATAGGAGAGTGTGGGTCTTCTGTGGGAATTTCTTTATTAAAGAGCTTCTGTGCAATGGCTTTATGGAGTGGATTGTATCATCTGTGTCCCCTGTTACCCTTGAATTAACCTTCAGAGCATCTTCCAAAAGTTTCTCTGTAATTTTACCAGCAGGCAATTGCAGAATCTTCACACAAAATATTTCTCACTGTTATTGTTCTCAGTCCCAGCAAGTCCTGATTGTTCTCCGTTTGCTTTTGTGTTCTTTTTTTTAACCAGGAATGTCAGAGAGAGAGCGGCAAGTCATGAAGAAGCTGAAGGAAGTGGTAGATAAACAGAGGGATGAAATCAGAGCAAAGGACCGGGAGCTGGGACTTAAAAATGAGGATGTGGAGGCTGTGAGTGGCTCTCAGTTATCCAGCTTCTCCTTTTTCTCACCCATAATTCCATGGCTTGCTTTCAGGCTTGAATCTAATGTAGAATATGGCAGTGATGCCAGATTATTTATCCAGTACTAATGATTTAGCACCACTGAAGTGTCCAGAATAACCTTGGAGTCTCCAAAATGGTCAGGCAGTCTTCAGTATACCCTCTGCTGTGTTGAGAAGGACCAGCCACCCTTGGAAGGTGACTGGAAACCAGTGTAACAAGAGGAGATGAGGGAAGGACAGATTGTTTTGTTTCCTTAAAGACCTGATACCTCTCCCTTTTCATGGGAACAGGCCAGGTAACTTTCTCTGGCTTGAATCCCTCTTTGCTTTGGCTGTGCAAACTCCTCAGCACCTCCTTGCCTCACCCCACCTAGAGATCCCAGCTATGTTTGAGCAGGCTGTTGCCTGTTTTCCAAGTGATCTCTGCAGAGTTTGGCAGCAGGGACACTGCACGCAAACTCCCACACCAGGGTTGCAGTGTGGGTTACCTTTTTTGCACAGGAAAGGGGTAGAAGGAAAAGGGCCTAAACCCCTTCCAGGTCACTTTTACCAGTGGTACCAGATGGTCACTGAGAGGATGGCTGTCCCTGGGGGCAGCAGCACAAGAGATGAATCACAAACTCCATGGTGACTCTGGGAATCACATGATGTCTTGGTTCTTTCTGAGTCAGGAGGAATGACCTCCTTACCCATATTTTGCTTCCCATTCTCACAATGCCTCATCCCCTTAGGACATGGGACTTCTCTGGTGCTAGTGAGGGCCAAGCCTTGACAATCCCTCTGCTACCCAAGTGCCTCTGGCAGGTGCTGTGGCCTCTCCAGTGCCCAGCAGATCACATCCTGCCTCACCAGGCCAAAGACCTCAAAGCAAAGTACTTATCATGTCAATTGAATAGTAAGAATTCATCTGTCCTGTCCTTCTGTCTTCAACCCTGGGTTAAAATTTGATTCAGAATTCCATAAGCCAGCCTGACCTTGAAATTTATGTATTTGAAACATAATATTAGAAGTAAGGAATCTACTCTTAGCTGGAGAATTCCCTCTACTGGGGGGAAAAATGTCTTTTTACTCTAGAGTCAATTAAATTTTGGTGACTGAAACTATAGCATATAATTAGATATTTTATTAAACCAATCTGGGGGGCGGGAGGGAAGGTGGAGGAAGAATTTTTCAGTTTAAATTCCACAGGAACCCACTACTTTTTCTTTAACATGATATTTATGAAGTCATGGCTGAATGGATGCTGACCCATTGCATCAACTTTTTGCAGCTTCAGCAGCAGCAGAACCGATTAATGAAAATTAACCACGACCTGAGGCACAGGATCACAGTTGTTGAGGCTCAGGGGAAGGCACTGATCGAGCAGAAAGTGGAGTTAGAAGCCTATCTGCAAACCAAGGAACAGGAGATGGGCAACCTGAGAGCAGAGCTGGGCAAGCTCAGAGAAAAACTGCAGGGTGAGGAAAGCCAAAACGGGGAGGAAGAAAAGGTAAGAGGTACTTTAAAGCAGTTTTCAAAATAGACTTGGGATCTCGTACCAAAGAACTCTTCCTTGGATAACCGTGATTGATACACATCATAGAATGGTTTGGGTTGGAAGGGACCTTAAAGATCAGCTAGTTCCAACCCCTCTGCCATGGGCAGGGACACCTCCCACTACACCAGGCTGCTCAATGCCTCATCCAGCCTGGCCTTAAATAGCTCCAGGGAGGTGCTGAGATCAGAGCAGTAGGAATGTATAAGTTTGGAAAGGAACATCCTGGGAAATAGATTTATCTCTGATCTCTCGCATCCCTTAATCCTCTGTGTGGTCTCTTTTTATTTTTCTTTGTGCATATGACACTTCTGTCTTACTGAAGCAAGTGTGCTGTGTTCCCTTTTCCTAATGCTGCTTTTAGAAGAGTACAAAATAGGATAAAGGAAGAGCAGGGTATGGAAGAAGAAGAGCACTATCATAGAATCATAGAATAGTTCCATCATCGAGTTCCAACCCCCCTGCCATAGGCAGGGACACCTCCCACTAGATCAGGCTGCCCAGTGCCTTGTCCAGCCTAGTCTTGAACACCTCCAGAGAGGGGATATCCACAGCCTCTCTGGGCAACCTCTTCCAGTGTTTCACCACCCTCACTGTAAAGAATTTCTTTCTTATGTCAAGTCTACATCTACCCCCTTCCAATTTACATCTATTGTTTCTAGTCCTCCCATCCGATATCATATTAAAAAGTCCTTCCCCTGCCTTTCTGTAGGACCCCCTCAGGTACTGATAAGTTACTCTGAGGTCCCCCCTGAGCCTTCTCTTCTCCAGGCTGAACAACCCCAACTCCTTCAGCCTGTCCTCACAGGGCAGTTATAAAGCTGTTAGGCTGGAAGGATTGATAAGAACTTTGGTAGTAAACAACATCATAAATGCCTGACAGACTACAGCAGAGAGTGAAACATCCAGTTTACTTGTAGGAGGATGGGATATACGTCAAGAAGAAGAGGCAAAGGCTGATGGGGTGTGCTGGTCCCCCCTGGAATGTGACTGCCAGCATTGTGTTAACATGTCACTGCTGAATGGGGCAGGCACTGCATTAATAATAATGAAAAGGATGATTTCATTGCTGTTAATTCAGGCAGGACACCCAGCTTTGTAAAGGGGGCTGTGGAAGGCAGGCCTGGAGCCAGCAGGAGTGAAAGTGTCCTCAGTCCCTGGAGAGAAAGGAAGCATTCTTTACCTCTCTCTAACTCATCAGTTCCATGGCAATGGTGCCTCTTCTAATGAGAGCCTTTCCCCGCTCCCTGTGCCAGGAGGATGGTGAGGCAGGAACTGCAGGAGCAAGCAGAAAGCTAGAATAGCTGCATGCTCTGGGATGGATTTGCTGGCTTCAGTTAAGTACATTTGAATCAGCTCAGTCTTTGCTGATTTGAGCAGAATCTTGCAAAAATAGCTCACACTCATTCACATGGTGAATTTAAAGCCTGTGTTTCACTTCCTAGACAGAACCAAACAATGATGATTGCCTCTCAGAGGCAGAAAAGATGGCAATGGACTTAAAAGATCCAAATCGTCCAAGATTCACCTTGCAAGAGCTCCGGGATGTCCTTCATGAGAGGAATGAATTGAAGTCTAAAGTGTTTTTACTTCAGGAAGAGCTTTTATATTACAAAAGGTAGGTTAGATCTCCTCTCCTGTTGCAGGTCTAGAAACTTTAAATATGCTCTTTAATAGTGTCCAAGCTTATACATCTGTAGAGGCTTAAAGTCAAGACTGCAAGCACACAACTTCAGTATCTATCTGGTTCCTCAAAATTAGGAGAAACTATGCCCTTCCCTAACCCTCAGGTTCTTCCTGACTCTTAGACTACAAACATTTAATACTTTAGAACTTAAAAAATGAGGAGGAGTGGGTCTAAAATGAAAATTCTTGGCCTTTCACTCAGTGCATTCCTCTTCTCCTTGTCACAATGGGAAGAAGATACTGAAAGGGGACCCAGTTCTAAGTGCTGTTCTCTTGGGTGACAGAAAAATCTCCCAGTTATTTCAATGCTCTTGGAACAGATCTCTTTGCATTTCTTCATCAGCAGTACTGCCTCAGTTTGAATTTTAGAGCTTTAAGCACTTCTGTGGCCTGGGAAAAGAACATTAAATTATCTTTTCTTTCTTTTTAAGTGAGGAAATAGAAGAAGAAACTAGATCCCCTCAGCCTACACCCATAATTCAGTCAAAGCCTGCAACTCAACCTGAATCTGGAATCAAACGACTGTAAGTAGGATATTTTTTAAGGATATTGGATTTAGCTTGTAAATTCTAAATGTTTCATATGAATAGGATGATTTTAAAGTATATAAAAATTAAGATAACCACATCCTTAATCAAAGGGGCACTTGGCAAATATAATGAACAAAAGTTTCTCAGATTCTGGTTAAATTTATATAACTAAACCCACACACAATAAAACATAAAATTGTGTTGGTTTGGTCCCTTTGAGAAGAGGCAAGAGTCCTCTTCTGGACAATGGAAATACAAAGTGAACCTGTTGCTAAGATGAAATTACTTTCTTTAACTGTCCTGCTCTGTCCACAGGGTTTTTTTCTGATCTCTCTTGTTTTAGCCATTGTATTAAATGTATTAAAGATAAAACTATCTGCTTGAGTAGTTTGAAGGAGCCTCTCTGGATAGGATTTGCCTAGTGTGGGTTTATTTCCTTTTTCCCTTTCTCTCTGTGTGTGTGTTGTCAGCAGTGCACTTGTAGATGGGCTTTGAAAAGACAGGAAATATCACTGTGGGAAAAACAAAGAACCCAAGTGCAGCATCTGTTTTGTGCTGCTCTATCACACCCCCCCCAACTAAACCAAAAATAGAAGATTCTGTTTCTGCTCTCCTGTGTGATGTGTCCCTTTCCCCTTGACCACACCACATCTCAGAGAAACAGACAGATGTCTGTGTAGCCTGTGCCTTCTAAGATGTGCTCGAGTGATTCTCTGCTGCAGCCCCAGTGAGAAAGGAAAGCAGAAGTTAGAAAAATAACATTTTTCTACTCCCAGGGTTTGCACATTTGAGTTCTGTTCTTAGACTCATTGATTTCAATATTGGTCTGTACCACAGCCCATGTCAGAGCTTTGAAGAAATGATGTAACCAGGAGGAGAAGTACAGAGATTAAAAATGCTCCCACTCTTTTGTGCAGAAAACACCCTTTTGTTTTCCATTTAGTGATATGTGCTTGTTTCTCACTGATGTAATGCCTGAAAAGGCTGTAAGATTTCCTCCTATTCTTGCAGTCTGCAGAAGCCCTTGTGTCTGTCTCATTTCTGCAGCAAACAGACAATGCCACAGGGGGTGAAAATAGAAGTCTGAGCTCCTGCTAATGATAAAATTATTTTTTTAATTTTCATTTTGAATGTAAGATTATCAGAGTGAGTGTGTTTGGGAGAGCTGCATTTGGTCACAAGCAAAAATGTCTCTTGTGATTTCAACTTTATCTTTAACTGACATTAGTCCACAGTTCAAAAAATTATTTGGCACAAGGGAGAACCTGTGAGGAGAACCCTTAGAAAAACAGAGGGTGTTGCAGGTATGGCTGAAGGTGTGCTGGCAGGTTTGTGTGGGGCTGCCTGAGCCTGGAGCACCAAGCCAAGGTGCTCTCCTGACCTTTAAATTGCATGAATTTCTGAATGATGAGTAGTAAAAGTGCTGGAGTCTTACAAAGAAACAGTCTTGCTGCCAGCCAGCTGGAAAGTGCTGCTGCTAGAGTAGATGCAAGGTTTCAATTGAGTATTTAGCTGCCTGCAGTTGGCATCTTTCTGCATGTGAAGCAACACAGGTTCCTCTGGAAGATACCCAGGCCCTTTTAACCCAGGTTATTTCAAGATTCCATCTTCACCCCTGGTTTTTAACTTGAAACTATCCACTGTAACACCTGTAAAACCTTTAATGGTGATGCTGGTCCTCTCTAACCCCGTTTCCCATGTGAAACATCCAGCTGTCACAGCAGAGCTCTGCTCTGTATTTCTTAACATACACCTTCCATCCTTCATTCCATGGTGTCTGTGACTGTCTTTTGGGAAGAAAAATGGGCCCTTAGCTCTGCACTGCTGCAGGTGGTAACACCTTGGTGAAATCCAACCCCAACTGCAGGCTGCCTTGCAACAGAAAAGTGGTATCTTTTAGAAATTCAAAAGCAAATTAAACCATTTCAATACTTTTTCTAAACAAATTTCTCACTGAGAATTGTCTCGGGTGATGCAGATCCACCTCTCCCTGTAAATGTGTCCTGTGTGGTGATTCAGAGTAACCCTGTGTATCATGTTTGCCTCTTTTCTTTTTAATGGAATGCTTTTTTTTCTTTCCCTTGCTCCAGTCTTATCTTTTCTGTGTCTGTACTTTCCTGACCAGGATCTTTACAGCCATAATGCCCATGGTAGCAGCTGGATTGATTCCAGATGATCCCACATTGCAGCCAATACGAAGACTTGTGTCCCTTGTAGGAATTTTCATTTTCTTTGTTTATAAAAAAAAAAAAAAAGAAAAAAAGTTTGGTACCATGTTTTCCTTTTGCATGCCCCTGTGTTAACACACACTACTGGTTCCATTCTCATCTGTGGGATCACAGAAGAACAAAGTGCCCAGCAGAATGACCAGTCAGTGCACAACCCATCGTGGTCATCAACATTTTTACCACCTTTTGCCTTAATGTTACTGTGCTAAACCAGTCGTTCCTCCTTAAAAAACTGGTGCAACGTGCAGTTTTAACCAGCAGCTGTTCATTTTGCTTACTAAGCCTGCCCATTCACAATCCACACCCCTGCTTTTTCAGTCTAATGACTTGTTACAAATCAGGCAGTGAGATTTCGAGTGGAATGGCTGAGACCCACATTAATTCCTGGCCTTAATCACAGGCTATTGCTTCTATGTCTTTCTATCTCTGCTCTCTATATTGTGTCTCTAATTATGTATTTTGGAATAGAATCTATACACCCTCAATCAACCCTATCATCCTTTTCTTGGCTGTCTGTGCTGATAATTGCTAATGCAAAGAGGCTTTGCATTACAACTGCTGCTTTAGTGATCTTTATATTTACAGCAGCAACACAGGATTTCAATTCCCTTCCTCTCCACACAGACATGTTTTCTCCAAACATCCTCCATGAGGGGGAAGGAGAGCTCCATGAGAGCTTTTTAGGCATAAAAACTAATTTTCATTGTTTCAGAAGGAATTTAAAAAAAAACTTAGCCTTTTTGCTTTATGTAGATATTTTACAAACTCATTTTCCTCTTACTTGATTTCATGACAAAGTAAAAAATGACTGAACTTTGACATTTGAAACTTACTGCATAAATAGAGCAGTTCTTTGTGTGGACTTCAAGATGCAGGACCAAACCAGTCATTATGAAATCCTCAGTGACCAGATATTCCTTTTATTTGATCTTGCCCTTAAAAAACACAGCTTATGTGTGTGTCAGCTCCTGTGATGGAAGTGGTAGAAAAATGTGAGGCTAATGAAATATAAAAAACTTATTTCCCTATTAAGGCTGCACATTTGAAGCCAGGAAATGCAAAAGTTGAGGTCCCACTAGGACAGTGAGCTGTTTGGCATTGCACTTGAGCTTTATTTTTCATCACTTTCTAGTCTTAATATTCTTAGTCATTATCATCATGCTTACCTGAATGTATGATAGGAGATTTTTTTTTTTCAGGAAAGCTGCCTTAAACCTCATTTGACACTTAAAACAGCCTCTTGTGAGGCTGGAGACACCAAAGGCAGAACTCCCAGCTTGAAGCATTGGGATCATGGTACTGGGGGAGATGTGCAAGAGGACAAAGGGGGGTGTAGACACAGGGTCAGGCTTCTGCCCTGGAAAATATTCCATCAAAATTGAGTTTATATTCACTGTACCCTAGAACTGCACAACTAGCAGAACACTATTTGCATCCTGAAGTGTTCCATTGAACCATACAAACCCCTGGTAGCTGGAACCACAACTTTTGCATTTCCCAGCAGACCTAAACGCTGCACTAACACCCCCTTTATTGATGAACTTGGGATTTGCCTCATCAAGTAACTCCATCCTGTACAAATCAAGGATTTTCCCCAACTGTATCTTTCCAGCTCTGTTGTCAGCTGCCAATTTGTGGTTGTATGAAATGGCTGTTGGTTCAGATCATGTATTTCATTATCTTAGAGTGACAGGAAATGACGTGCACACTGCTGTGCATTTGTTTAGAGTATTCATTTGCTGCACAAATGTGCATTTGCTCATTTATTTTTGCAGGAAATCGAGTCTGTGCACCCAAATCTGTAGATTTCATAAAAATGTGGAGGCTTATTTTCTTACCTGATGAGTTTCCCTGCTGACACCCTTTAAAAATATTCTCTATTTCTACTTTCTGGTAAATTATACAGATTTAATACCAAAGATACCACTTTACTTATGCCAAGAAACTAACCTGTATCGTGTCGCTCCTTTTATCTCAGGGCTGGGGGAATATAATCACAAATGAAACCTGCACCTTGTAGAGTCAACAGCATTTAGAGCTTCTTTGAAGCTTCTGTAGCCAAAGTGCTTGAGATTGCAATGACTTCATCCCTAAATAACACTCTGACATGCTCCCATCGGGCTCCCCTGCCTTGGTTTTTGCAGATGCAAACAGATTTCTTTGCTCGGTGTTTTGCTGTGCTGTGAATCGTGTCGGGTGTTCTAAGTGGGTTTTTTTTGAAATGGTAAATGCTTTTCTTTCTTTTTCTCCTCCCCTCCCTTCCCCGGAAGGTTGTTTTTCTTTTCTCGGGATAAGAAACGCCTGCAGGCATCACAGAGAAACGTCCACTTCCAGGGGACTTTTGGAGAATGGTCAAACTCACACAGGGATGACTCCTACACCGAACAAGGACAAGAAGCCCTGCAGCACCTGTGACTAAAGCCCTGTGCTGTGTTCGCTTTCCCGTGGTAGAGCTCAACAGTCTAGAAACAAGAAGCTTCTCTAAGAAACCCGGCAGCTCCTCACTTCTCTTTGCCTCACACCCCTGCTGGCCGTGTTTCAGATGCACTCCTCGAAAGGGATTCCCCCACTGGTTACGCGGTGACTGTCTGAAAACAGAACCCAAGCTCTGTAGTAGCAGTCGCTGATACCTTGGGACGTGGAAGCTTCTAGATGACTTGTTCCGTGCTGAATAACAAGTCTTGTTCATGCATTAACTACAGTAACACGAGCTTCTTTAAACCAAAAAGAAAAGGATCTGTGCCGTTATTAGAAATTTGCAGTGTACACTATCTAGTGGCAAAGACTCTTTTACCCTGTTTGTTAACACTATTGGTTGTTTGCTTTTTATTTCTGTATTCGGTTTTTGTTTTCAAGAGGGATATGACAGCTGGCCACTGGGGTCCCAGCAAGGGTCCTCTCAAGTCGAGCTGGCAGCTGCATTTTGCAGAGTAACCACTTGGAAATCCTCCTGATACAAACTGCTAAACTGGAGTAGCCTGGAGAGGGACAGTGTGACAGTTTCCCTTGCTGCTTATAGTGCCTAAAGCATGAAGAAACCCAGGTAGGAGGTGAGCGTGCCTTGCATTTTGCCATGAGTTCTGCAGTATTAATGGAAAACAAATTGTTTACAAGGAGGAATTGTAAAGGTTTTTTGGTTTTGTTTTGTTTTTTTCTCCTTCTTACCAGGGCCTTGCCCTGAGAGTAGCAGACAGCTGCTGGGAAGGAATTGGGACTTTCCCATAGATGGGTTAAAGTCAGACTCCACTTTTCTGTTTAGCTAAGATGGCCTAACCTCAGCATGAAGGACATCCTCCATGAGTTGACACACACACCACTTAACTGACCTCACCGTGAGGTTTTCTCTAAGTGGGCAGAGGGATGAATTCTCTCCTTGCAGGCTGCTCTCCTGCTTGAGGTTTGGGTGTCTGCTCTGCAAAGAGCATCTCCTCAGGAGCAGAAACCTCATGCTGAGGCTGGGGTGAAGCTCCAGCAGGCCTGTTGGCCTTATTACAGGGTGAAACAAGACTTTGGACTCTTTAATAAGTGCAGGCAGGAAACAGTTCTCAGCCCATCTTTAACACAACTGCCAGGGAACTCTTTTTGCAGTGGTGGCTGAATGCTGCTCACTCCTGCCTGTAACTCTGCTCTGTTTTGAACACAGACCTTCTAAGGCAGAGAAAGTGTTTTCTGTGCCTCTATGGAGTCACTGCAGTTTCGGGCAGGGGGTGCAAGTGGCCTTATGTGAAAGATTTTTGCATTTGAAATAGTGACAGTAGCTCCTGGTTACGTTTTGGTAACGTAGTTTGTTCAGTTTTATGCTTACAGAAAGCTGTATCCATAAAACAGCAGCACTTCTTCCTCCTCCCTGGTGTGAAAAGCAATTCTTAAACAGGGGGGATGATCTTCATTTAATGATGTTTAAGTTGCCAAGATCTCAGTTTCATTTCCATGTTAGGAAAAAATAAAAAATACACTACAGATGTGAATGATGCCCCTGAGGTCCCTCTGTAGCAGAGTTCACAGTATGGTTAGAGAAGATGCAGAAGCACAAAGAACATGAGAATGCAGCAGATGCAGGGCCTGAATAAACACAATTTCTGAGAGCAGGGAGCTGGGATAACAGGAAGAGGCAGAGAGAGCTGTTTGCCAGCACAAAGGATGTCTCCCAGCTTGGAGAAAATACAGTTCATCCCACCAGAGCCCAGGGCCCCATCACTGCTTGAATCTGCAGCTGATTCCAGCAAGGGCACTGAGCTGTGCAGCCTCACCCCGCTCATCTCTACCCCATTACCTCAAAACCCTAATTACTTACCCCTGCCCTGCTAAGCATTAACCACTTTGCTCCTCATCCTCAGGCTGGAAACGCTGAGTTGATAGACTCCAAGGATGGTGTGTAGGGAAGGACATGTGACAAGCTGAAGGCCTCTCACCTATTGTCTCTCAATATTCAAGGGAAAACCTGCTTTGAGCAAAAGGGATGTTGTGAGGTGAGGGCTGTAACAATCCTGCCTGTGAAGTGCAGGATCACTGATCTTTTTTTTTTGGGGTTTGGTTTTTATTATTGTTTTTTTTCGGTTGGGCAGTAAATCATTTTAACGGTTTAATAAATATTTCTGAAAAACAAGTATTTCTGCAAGACTGGTGTCCTCTTTTTTTTTTTTTTTTGGTGGAAAGTTAATAGCACCTCTTCTTGGGGAAGCAGAATCTGGGTCTGTTTTTTGTCTCCTGAAAAAGATTCCTAAAGCTTTTCACGGAAATAAAGCCTCCAACTGGGCAAGGCTTAGGATTTCTTGTTAACTGTTTCTCTCAACTTACAGAACTAGTTACAGCCACAATATTAGTAAAGATATCACAGAATCACAGGGGTTAG
>VZTY01026839.1:0-42629 GCA_013400935.1 Turnix velox
ATTCTGTGTTCACCATTCCTTCTAAATTCCCTTGTTTCCTTGTTTTGTAGCTTTTTTGCCATTTAGCTTGTTGTTCTTCTTTTTTCCAGTGTGCATATTTATCACTTACTTATAGCAAGGATAATCCATGAAAGTGGATATCTCTACAAGATATGTTTTTGGGAACACAATGAAAGTATCAAAGCTCAGATATTTTATGTCTGTCAGCATATCTCTCCAGCAGGAAAGGCTATCTAGTACTCTGAAAATGTCCCTAAGAAAAAAAATGAAAAATTACAAGTGCAGTTGAGACCTGCATCCTCATTTTATCAAGTGCCTGCAGCTTGAAAGAGTGACATATTGGGAATTAAATTATTTTAGTTTCTAATAACAGCAGTGTTTTGATACTCGTGTCACTGAGCAGCCTGATCTAGTGGGAGGTGTCCCTGCCTATGGCAGGGGGGTTGGAACTTGATAATCTTTAAGGTCCCTTTCTACCCAAACTATTCTATGATTCTATAAGAGTATGGGAAGACGATCTGTGATGCTAATGATGCCTGAATAGAGTTTCTTTCTTATGCAAATTCTTAGGTATCTAAAACATATTAAGGTTGTACCTGTCCTCCAAATGGGACACTTCATAGTGTCTACTCAGTTGGGAGAGCATCAGACTCCTTAATCAAGTCCCTGTCCAGGTATGAAGTTTGGAAGAGCTGGGCTGATGGTTGGACTTGATGATCTGAAAGGTCCCTTCCAACCTAGATGACTATGACTATTCCCTGCATAGCCATCATAGCAGTCCTTGAGCTCTCTGTGTCTTTGCAAATTTTGACTCAGATCATCCATGGAATTAGAAGTTTCAGATGAATTACACGAGGACAAATAATGTGATTTCCTAACCTCTACCTGTCATGAGAACAAGGCTATGGAAATCTTTCTATCTGTGGTTAAGAATGCTCCTCTAAATATGTAAAAAATTAACCTTTCCAGGTCAAGAAAGCTGTGCAACAGGAAGGCTTCAGTAGAAGGAAGCGAGGATACCGAGACATCAATGACATTGACATCAACATGAACGATCCTTTATTTACCAAGCAATGGTACCTAGTAAGTTTTGAAAGAAAATCACAGTAATCATAACTAAGTAATGGCCACGAATCCATTCTCTGCTGCTGCAGAGAATGCAAAACATCACAAGAAAACATCACAAGAAGTTCTTTCTTATGTCAAGTTTAAATCTACCCCCCTCCAATTTACATCCATTGTTTCTAGTCCTCCAAAACATCACAAGAAGTTGGGACTAGATCCAAGGCTCTATCCTGCTGATTTTACCTATACCTCTTTTATGCTGGGAAGACCCAGCACATTTCAAGACCTGAATTTCATTTCAGTCAACAGAAAGCTCCTTACATGGCTTGAAAGAGAATATATTGTTGTTCTGTGGGTATTTGTGGTGTGCTGACGTGGCCCCCCAAAACAGCATGTGAATCATGTCTTAGAGCTGTTGACAGGTAAAATATTGTTACAGGAATATAAAAAGCTTCTAGTGCACTGGTTTTTGTGCTGTGGTTTTTGTTTTCTTGTGGAGATTTGAATGTGAATGAATTTCCCCTGTCAAAAGCTGAGCAGCCAAAAACTATTGAATTTTGTCTCGAACTAGTGTCAGAAGAAATTAATATTTTGCTAAATTGTTTCATTTTTAATGTGTCATATTTTATGTGGAGAAGTCTTTGATCATAAAAGAAAAATTACATTTTAACACAGAAGTAGCCAAAATGATATTTTTTCTATTTAAGTTGCTAAGGTAATTTGGTCAGTTTTAATGCTGCAATCGATGGAATACTGCTTTCTTCACTTAAGAAGGGTCTTTTTGCTTAAAGATAGTATTTTTTTTCTTTCCTTTTCATGCTTTACTTATGCTTTATCAATCTATGCAATGTGGATGGTTTTTTCTTGACACAAGGGTTTTCAGGTGAATGAGAGCATGTTAGGATGGATGGGACTTCATCCTCGATGAGATGATAAAGTGTGAATTAATTCACTTCTTTGTGGTTCTTCAAAGTGTTGCAGTGATACAAATAACAAATTTATTATTGAAGCTATAAATCTTTAGGTTCTAGATTGAAAAGTATGCTAAAAAAATCTGGTTTGAAATGAGTTATATCTGGCAGAAAATTGAAAATTTTCATCCAGAACAGAAAAAGTCATTATTTTTCCATCAAAATGTGACAAATTTGCATGAGTCTGGTAACATGAGTCATGCCTGAAGCTACTGAGGATTGCCCACACTGTAGAATCACTCACATCCAAGGCTGGAAAGGACCTTGAAGTTTATCTAGTGAACAGTCCTGCTTAAAGCAGGTTATCAAAGACTTCATTTCTGGTACTAAATACACTGGACATGAATTTCAGGAAAGAAGAGTTTCCTGCTCATCATGAAGTCATCTGTAAAATCCATTGGCCTCACTTTTGTCCGGTTTGACCGACTTCCCAGATATTCTTGAGTAGAAGAGTCTGAAAAATTTGATATGAAAAATTCAGTGTTTAGTCAAATCTTTTAAACCATAAATAAGTGAATTTATCTGGAGCTGATTTGGATTTTTTTTTTTCATTCTATCACTGCCTAACTGAACATAGCAGTGAAATCACAAATGGGATATATGACCATATCAAAGATACATGCAGAGATATGAAGCAAAATTCGATGGCAGTGGAAATGTGTCTACCAAGTAATAAAGCTATTCTTTTTTTTTACTGATGTATTAGATTAACACTGGTCAAGCAGATGGGACTCCTGGACTTGACCTTAATGTAGCTGAAGCATGGGAGCTGGGATACACAGGGAAGGGAGTCACCATAGGAATCATGGATGATGGTGAGTAAAGACGGCATGTTAATTTAGTCTTCTTAAGGAGCTTTTTCCATGAAGTCCAAGTCAAAAAAAAAAAAAAGATTAAAAAGTGATAAAGGGTTGTTTATTAAGCTAAGACTACTAATCTCCATAAAAAATTTTAGACCTTCAGGGAAAATATGTTATAAAATCTTCACTGGGGAAGATGAAATGTGGATATCCAAGCATTAAAAGTAGTTTGCAATTATCACTCAGATACCTTCCAGGGCACATTCTAATGGCCATTAAGCAAAAGGAAAGACTCTTCTGATAGGGGGATGTAATTGCTGCGCAAAAAGTACTTAAGAAAACGTTTTCTGAGTAATATTATTCTCAAAGTCATACTTGACAGCTGAAATAATTAAAAACTTTCATGCTGAATATCAATAAAGACCTGCATATTAAATATATATTACTTAACTGAGGCTCAATTCAGGGAAGATGAAGATAGAATGTTGGATTGAAGTTACAGTTGTTCTGCCAGTGGGTTCCTTGCTGAAGTACAGGAATTCTGTGCAGTCTCTCAGCACTTTTCTTTGGACTACATTTTGAATATTTTCATGGTGACTGAATAAAATTAAAAATAGATAAGAATGTCTGGATCCACATATGTTTTCTAGGGTCAACTGAGATCTGTCCTCATTTATTTCTGTTTCATGTGCTCAGTCCTAAAACTAGGATTTTGTAAAAGTAAGAAAGTAGACTCTGACATCTGTATATTGATGTTATGAGAAATCACAGTTTCACTGATCCCACCAAGTTGGGATGTAGCTTTCAGAATTGCTAGGCATAAGTGTGAGGGAGATTTTAAACTATTTGAGCTTCAGGTCAAATCAAGCTGTTGGCCCATCTGATAGAGCTTTCAGGGAAGGGTATAATTTCCCTTACATTCATATTTGGTAACTCTGGAAGACAGCACCTGGTTAACACAAGTCACAATTGAGACTTCTGTAGTTCATCTACCTTTTGCCAATCCTGTGCTAAGGACCCTTAATGGATGGTAATGTTGTCATCAGAATAATCCTGATGATCATATATAGAATGGTTTGAGAATGGGTTTTAAGGGTCACCTAGTTCCAACTCCCTGCCATGGCCAGGGACACCTCCCACTCAACCAGGTTTACTCACAGCCCAATCCAACCTCTAATCTAAATCTTCCCTCTGAAAGTTTAAAACAATTATCCCTCTTTTTATCACTACACTCCCTGATAAAGAGTCCCTCCTCACCTCTCCTACAGGCTCCCTTTAAGTTCAGGGAGACTATTACAAGGTCTCCCTAGGGCCTTCTCTTCTCCAAGCCAAACCATCTCAGCTTTTATTCATGATACCACATTCTCCTTGCACTGAAGTTGAGCATGTGGGGTGGCAGGGGACATAAGGCATGCTAAGAATCAAAATGTAACACAAAATTGGTGGCTATTTCTTTATAATTTTTAAATGAATATGTAATAGATCATAGAATCATAGAATAATGTGGGTTGGAAGGGACCTTAAAGATCATCTAGTTCCAACCCCCACTAGACCAGGTTACTCAGTGCTTTGTTCATCCTGGCCTTAAACACTTCCAGAGAAGGAGCATCCACAACCTCTCTGGGCATCATTTTCCATTGTCTCAGATCTGCTTCTTCTGCTGTGTCACCCACTGGGATTTGTATATTTGCTATTTGTGGAAGGATTTGACGTGCTAGAATGAGTGTTTCTGCACTGTTGCCCTGCTAGAGTCTTCAGCACACTACCAAGTTGTAGAATCCATGCTCAGATGTTTGCTAAGATGATCTAATCCAGTGTTAAAAGCTCAATTTCATACATGTAATCCAAAGTGTTTGCCATACTGGTGTCCCCAAATCCAGTTTAGGTATTATTCTGTCTACTAAGTTTACAATTTTCAGTGATTACAAGCAATCCTTTTTATGTCCCATCCTTATTCTGGTCTTGTTACTCTGAGGATGCTTTGAAATTATAGAATTCGTGTAAAGATAAATTGTGATTTAAAACACTAAGTAAATCTGATCCAGTTGACACAACAGGTCAATAAATTTTGTTGCTCAGCTCACCTTAGCAGCTGGCACCTGGATTTTTACTTAAGTGATTTAAAACTCCTCTCTGGGACAGCATCTAGAAATAGTTCACTAGTTTAAAAACTGGAATTTCACTTCAACCAGGAGCATGATTTGCCATGATCATTTTCCTATGGTTGTAAAAGTGTCTGTTTTATTCTGTGATGATTAGAAAATCTTTTTTTGAATCTCTTAACCTTTGGTTTCTTTTCTGTCATTATTGCAGGAATTGATTATCTGCATCCTGATCTTGCATCAAATTACGTAAGTACACGCTGGCCTTTACTGGAACATGTGGATTTTCTTGTTATTATGGCCCCTCTGCTATAAAATTCCAAATAATGAGTGGAACAATAGTACAATGATCCTACAAATGATACATGTCACATTGAAAGGAGCAGGCTGAAAAAGGGACTGCCTGTGCAAGGAATGGAAAAAGGACAAGGCTCTTTGTGGGAGAATGACAATGCTGCCTCACATTAAATAAGCTGCAGCCTGCAATTCTGGATTTAGGACAAAATGAATAACCTGGGAATTGGTTCTAAACCCTGCTATTAAGATGCAGAACACATCTGTCACTTGGAAGACTGTGGAGCTGTGAGCTGTGGCAAAGCATGTGTTAGCCTTTGAAACCTCCAGGAACAGCTTAATTCCTTTCTAACAGGTGATTTGATCCAGTACATCAAATCATGTGCAGGGCAGATAGTGTATTCTTAGCAAATGCTGCATCAGTTGATTGTTCCTCTCTCAGACTTTTGTTCTGACCTGAGGCTCTTTATCTTCCTTCATTCTT
This sequence comes from Turnix velox, assembly GCA_013400935.1. Taxonomy (NCBI): domain Eukaryota; kingdom Metazoa; phylum Chordata; class Aves; order Charadriiformes; family Turnicidae; genus Turnix; species Turnix velox. The sequence continues at coordinate 5,717 of VZTY01026839.1, forward strand.
CCAGGCTCTCCCCAACCCCCTGTTGACACTAGGGTTCATCTCTCCGGGTGTCTATAAGGGCTTTCAGAACCCAGGAATTAAGGGTTGCCTTGGTGGCACACTGCTTACTTGTGGGAGTCCCTTAGTCTGTCTAGAAGCTGTGTCTCCTTGCTTGGAGAAGAATTTCAATGTCTTTGCTTCAAGTTTTGCTTCTCTCTTGCAGTCAGTGGCTTCTTGAAAGAAGCCCAGGCTTCTTCAGTTGAGAAATGGGGTTTAGTTTACCATTGCAATTAAATGAAAATAAGAACTTCAAGTAAAAATATGAGCTCAGAAAGAGGAAGCAATTATTTTTATGTATTTCCAGTATAGAAAATAATAAGACATAGGATAAAAACATGTTTGTTGTAATAAGTAGTATGAAAAACACCTTAGGTAGAGAATAAATGAATATAGAAGGTATTGACTTTGGACAGGGAATGTGGGAAGTAGCTGACCACAGAGGTAATTGCAAGATAACCAGTTTCACTCCTTATGAACTCACTTAATAACCTCTCCTTATGAACTGGCTTAATAACTTGATAGCAGCTAATTAAACCTTGTGCTCTAATTACAGAATTCTCACCTGAGAGGAATAACTCAGTGGGATGTTTCCATAAACAAAAATTCATTTTTTTTAGGAATTATGTGCTCTTTGAATGTATTTTAACGCATAATCTGGGAGCAGCACATACTCTTTACCTGCTTTTCATCAGCAGGCATGGACAAAGTATGTGGGAACACTCTGCTTCTAAAAATCATGTTTCCAATAGACAACAAAAAAGTCTTTCAACATATCTGATAAAATATCAAATAGTTAATAACAGTGAACCTAGGATCATGCCCAGAAACCAAAAATAGATTTCCCAGTAATAAAGTGTTTTCTCTTTTAATTCTAAAAATACTCCCCCTTTGATAGATAAAATATTTTTTCAGGCTTGGCAGAAATGTATCATTTTGAGAGAGGCAACAGTGAGTCTTCTAAAAATTAATGGAAAATGACATAAAGAATGACAGTGCACAGATGTGATGCTGGAAGTCAAAAAATAGCATAGCTGGAGAGTAATCTGAAGAAATAGTGGGGTGAAATTTTGGACAACAAGCTCTCTGGGAATGCAAAATACAAACTTTTAATGGCAGACTGGTACTGAGAGCCATCCTAAGATGAGAATTTAAAAACTCTATATAGGAATTGCTTTGTCCAAGCAAGGAGTGGTCCAGCAGTGGAGCTTTTGGGGGACAAAAGAAGATGGTCTGCCCAATGCAGAGTTAGGTCTGGAATGAGTGGTTGGTAAGACCATCAAAGGAGCATTAGAAACCCAACAGATACCACCCCAATTCTTTTTAATACAGAATTACAGGTGAGCTATCATATGAAATCTGTGCTATAGGCTGTTGTAGCACTGGAAATAAAAGGAGGGGGAAAAGCTTGAGTTTGTGCAGTTCATCTTTTTTGCTTCAGGTTCACTTTTAATTGTGTACTGAGTATAGCAGGGGACAGCAAGGAATTGGCACATTCTATGCAAGGTAAACAATAAAATGGTTTATTTGGTAACCAGGAAATGATGCTGGTACCTATCATGCAGGACTAGCTGTAGTTGCTGTGTTTAAGAGATGGTTGGCTGAAGGGTAAGGTTGACTCCTGCTGTTAAAATCTGTCATCTCTTCTCTTGCCCAGATATATCACAGCAGCGGCAAGGCTTGGTTCACCTGCCCTTCCTGCCCTTTGCCTCTGTAGTTTTCACTGCATAGCTGTGCAGGGCTCCTTGGGTCCTTGGAGATCCTGCTCTCACAGCATCTGCTGTGGCTCCAAGTCCATGGGGGCCTTTTTTCACAGTGGGTAGTAATTTGGGCATTAACTAGAGACAAGGACTTAAATTTAGCTGGAAGGAAGGTCAGGTTAGACCTAAAACTGCAACAAAATCATAGTATCATAGAGTAGTTTGGGTTGGAAGGGACCTTAAAGATCATCGAGTTCCAACCCTCCTGCCATAGGCAGGGACACCTCCCACTAGATCAGGCTGCTCAGTGCCTTGTCCAGTCTGGTCTTAAACACCTCCAGAGAGGTCATCCACAACCTCTTTGGGCAACCTTTTCCAGTGTTTTACCACCCTTAATCAGGCTCTTGAGGTCAGGAGTACACACAGATTTGATTCATACCAGTGATCAGTATGTAAAAGGATTATTTTAATTATTTTTTCATCATTTTCATCATGAGTCTTTTAGGAATGAGTTATTAACTTGTTTTAGGCTGGCACAGCAATTGCAGCCACCTCTGTACTGTTCCTATACCACACCCTTTGGGTGTGGGTATGACATTTGTACTTTGGGGTAACTTTCTGTTGAGGTGTATTGTTTATTTTCATGAAATTTAAAGCCTACTGATTATATTTCCCAAGTGTGTGAATGCCTGCATACCCTGGCAGTGTCTATACCTCTTGCTTGGATAATTGAGAGCAATTAGAAAGCCTCTCAAAGGTGGTGGTTTTGGCACTTGAGGATTTTCAAGTACAAAACCCTGGCACTCTCAGTTTAATTTGACTTTTATGCTTTTGACTTGCTGGTTCTCTTTGCTTGAATAGTTTAATGGGGGTTAGCAATTACACAAAATGGGAGGTCAGGGCTGAGAAGGAGCTTTCAAAAGAAGAGAATTGGTATTTTCTCCTAAAAATCGGCAAACTACGACCTATCCCATGGAGTGCATTTCCATCCCTATTTGTCTTTCTAGTTTCTGTGCTTTACTGCTTGAATCATACATTTCTCTTTTTAATGCGCTTTATATACTTGGAAAGGAGTGTTCCTGCTCACAGTCTGGATGGACTGCTCACCCAGCACCCCCTCCTTGCTTCTCTGGGATCCAAGGGGTTATGGCAAAGCTGGAATTTTCCATTCTGTGCCATGAGAGCCTCATTGCAAAACAATCAATACTTTCTTCCAAGCCTTAGAAACCCTGTAGAGAGGTTCAGCTTTCAGGAAATTATTTTTTTCCCCTACAAAGAGAACCCTTCATTATGAACTGATAATTAAAAAGCTGGAGCCTAACGTACTCCATGGTTTTCTTTCAACTCAGATGTAGAAAGCCAGCAATTTTCAGGACTGTCTTCTCCAAGATACAGCATCTCGCATCTCAGTGAGGAGGAAAGGGGAAGTAACAAGTTGTGAATATTAGTTATGTCTAATAATAGGGGAAAATAGAGAAGTAACAAGGTGTGCATATTAGCTATGTCTAATAATAGAGGAAAACAGCAGTGAGAAATGTTCGCATTACAAATTTTAGTGCATATTTTGAAAATAAAATCTAAGAGAGCAAATGGAGATTTATTGTGCCATGAACAGAATACAAAAGCTGTTCTCTCTGTCTCGTATCAGTTTATATTGTGATTTTTTTATAGCTGGAGGATGTCTGTTGATGAAGGTCAGTGTAGCTGCATTATCCCATTTACAGCAGCAGGGAGGTGATCATCTCATCTAAGTGGGTTTGTCCCTGATTAGCAGTAGTGAGGAAAATCGGACACCTACCAAGAGACTCAGGCTAGGAGGAAAAAAATTGCTGTTTTCAGTGTATGAGCTCTGCCTGGAGCTGAATGATTCTTTAAAAAAAAAAATGAGGAAGGAGAGAAAACAAGGCATTTACTGCAGTAAAACTGGAGGTGACTGTGGAAGTAGGTGACTTTTTTAAAAAAGTATTAGGTCTTGTAAATTGAGAATCATGCAGCAATTTTTAGCAGTAATAGTAATGCAACATTCAGATGAGAAAAAAGGTTTTGAAATGTGTGGATCTACACAGCTGTAAAATGCATACAAACAAACATGCAGTCATCCAGGCAGCACTTTGTTGCTGCCCTTCCCCTAATTTTCATCTCTGTAGCATGTGTCTTTATGGTGCCATGTTATATTACATCTTGCAAGGTCCTTTCCAGTTACTCATGCTGCATGCAGGAAGTATTTCCTGAGCCAAAAAGGTCATATTTGAGAAAGAAAGGAAGAATTTCTGGAGTTACCCCAGGGTTAAATGAATTTTGTCTTATTGAAATGTGAACAGCAGGTGGTCTTGCCTGTCTTTTCTTTCCACTTTGGCAACATCTCCAAACACCAAGCAGTCTGTCTCTCACAACTTTTGGTAACTTGTCACCAGTTAAAATGATAACAGCTCCCACCGCCTTGCTGGAAGGCAAGCAGAAGCATATTTTTGGAATAATTATCTTATCACATAAGCAGTGAAGCAGGGAAATGTTCTACTTTTGTTATGATCTGCAATTTCCATTGTTTGCCAGAGGAACAAAACATCACTGAATAATCTTTACAGCTACAAAAGAAATAAGAATGAGGATGGACGATAAATTAGACTCTGCAATATGTGCAGTGAAGCTTAGAAGCAGCATTAAAAAAAAAATTCATCTTTCTTTGAGAAAATCTGCATTTCCTTCATTAGTGCAAATTTCTGGGTCTGCTTTGGCCTCCCTGCATGCTACCAAAAGGACTGGCAGATTGTTCTGGAAGCCATGAGCCTTGATGTCAATAATTTACCACTATGACCGATCAGCATCTTTGCTAAAATCAATGGAGCCTAATTGCAGGGTTTTATAAGTTAACGAAGGTCCATTGACATCTATTGAACCACACTGCTTTGACCCTGAGCAACTCCCCTATGAAGACAGGCTGAAGGAGTTGGGGTTGTTCAGTTTGGTTGAAGAAAAGGCTCAGGGGGGACCTCATAGTTACTTATCAATACCTTAAGGGGGCCTGCAGAAAGGCAGGAGTAGGACTTTTAAATAAGATATGTGATAGGAAGACTAGAAATAATGGATGTGAATTGGAAGGGGGTAGATTCAGGCTAGACATAAGAAAGAAATTCTTTACAGTGAGGGGGTGAGACAGTGGAACAGGTTGCCCAGAGAGGCTGTGGATGCCCCCTCTCTGGAGGTGTTTAGGGCCAGGCTGGACAAGGCACTGAGCAGCCTGATCTAGTGGGAGGTGTCCCTGCCTATGGCAAGGAGGATGGAACTAGATGATCTTTAAGGTCCCTTCCAACCCAAGGTATTCTATGATTCTATGAAGTTCTGCCCCACTGAAATCTCAGCTCATGTAACTCCCTGAGATGAACAGAGTTCACCTCTAACTGGTGGCAAGAAAAACATTACTCTGCCAGGGCAGAAGTCCAAAGACCTTGAAAAGCTCTCAGCATTTCTGTGTTGTCATTAACACGAGCCCAGGGGATTCAGAGGAAATGTAAAGCCAAACCATGGTGGAGTCGGGTTAATCCTTGCCTGGCATCAGGGATGATTTAGCTTTATGAGATCAGATTCACATGGCATGATTTTCAGAAGAGCCTGTGACAGTTAGGCTGCCATTTCATAGGGTTATTAAGAACATGCACTAGATGCTTACTGTCAATAAAGCTTTGCTGCTAATCCATCAAAGGTATTTTATGGTCAAACTCTTCATGCTGGATGTTGTTGCTAGTACCTATTTTTAGTTGCAATGTTGAAATAACACATTATCAAAAAATAAGGGACAGAATAAACTGTTCCAGATGTTTCATCACTGATTAGATTTTTCAGTGAGTTGGTTTTGTTTGTTTTTTTGTGGTGTTGTTTTGTGGCTGGTGTTTTTTTGCTAACAGATTCCCTAAAATAAATGCAAGCATAACAATTCAAAATCATCAACCAAAAGAAAACTGGGTTAAACTCACAAACATCCTTTTACTGGCATTAGTAAGCACACACTGTTTGATGTATGCTTTTAAAGCAGACTGTGGCAGAAATTTCATCATGAAATTGTTGAGACAAAATTAAACCTTTTTTTTTTTCTTTTTTTTGCCAGGATAGAAGGATGGATGGAGTGTTTAAATGCCAGGCTGATTGATGCCTTAGCAACCAAAATGGATGGCCTTCTGTTGGGCTGTTTATGCCACTCAGATGGCTTCTGGCAGCTAGGAGGCTGGTTTTAGCATTTAGATGATGATCATTCAGTACATGCAAGATGATGAAGTTTCACCAGCATAAATTAGAAGTTACAGGGAAGATAACTAAGTTCTCTGCTTCAGAGTTGCCTTCTTGGTTTTTGTTTTTGTTTTTTTTTTCAAGTTACTCTGTTCAGGACCAGCTTCTGAGCTCATCTCTCTGTCCTCTGTAGTTAGTTGGGTTTTTTTTCAATCTAAACATATGAAAAGTTGTAAAAGAGGATGATGCCTTCTCTGATAGATCAGCCAGGAAAGTGAGATTTTTTGTGTACTTGGAAATTTGTCTTGGGTTTACCATGTACAAAAAAACCTCTTCATCTTGGAAAATGCAATGGGGTCCCACAAGCTGTCCTCTCCTCCTCCCTTGCTGCCAACAGTAGATGTTTTATAAGTGCTTTTTACAGATTCTCTGCCTCATAGCTACTTGATACAGAGAGAAGCCATGGTACTATGTAAAGGAGATGGCTAGATCTTCTTAGTTCATAAAAAATTCAGATGTTTTGTAATAACAGATGTTATCAGGGCCTTCCTAGGTTTCAGCTCAATTAAAAAGATGGAACAGCAAAAAGAATATGAAGACTGTTTCTCCTCTGGATCATTTCAACTAGCCAGAGAATAGAAAGAAGGTTTTTCTGCAAAGAAGAGTGCTGGTGTTGAAGGAGGGATGAGGAGGGAAGGAGGGATGATTTGTGTTACACACAGAGCTGTGTTTGCAGCTGAAAACTGGATTTCTCACACTGAAGACTTTATGCCCACTGCTTTGCTAAACCCATTACAATTTCTGGGGCTTGGTGCTTAGCACCATCTCTGTTGCTGGAGTTGGCATTGCTCCACTTATGTTGGCCTGTTTGTGGGGACAACATGATTTATGTTGGCTATAAAATATCCTCAAAGCACAATTCCACTGGAATCAGGAAGGTAGTTGCATTTGCCTAGGATTTTTTTCAGAGCTGCAAAATGTATCTAGCTTTATTCTAAATTAAAACCACTTGAAAGGGATAATCTTCAAGTTAAATGGTTGTCTGGTGTGCAGGACATCTGAGGTGGTGCTAAAGACACTTTAGCTTTGCAGGCTAAAGACTCCACATCATCCACAGCATTTACTTTTATAATCAATGTACTTAATTAATCAGCTGCACCCTGAGAAAGTGCGAGGTGGCTAATCGCTTTAATCATTAAGCAGTGCTATTCATTTGCACTTAAGGCATCATCTGTGGAAAGTAAATTAGGATTCTTGAAATGAGAAATGCACAGGGGTGGAAGAAAGCTGATAAGGGCATTTCTGCATCAGTTCTGGCTTGTGCTGTTGAAACTAGCTTATGCCTCTCTTCAGAGTTTAACCAAGTAAGTTTTTTTGCAGATATTTTCTTCTTTTATTTGGGTAGAAAAAGTAGTGGGAAGATGTTAACTTTCAGTGCTTGCCATGGAGGTAGTTGGTGTTGTTTGTTTTGATACTTGTGATCAATTAGCTTTTGGAACTGGCCAGAAATCTTCCATTAGGACAATGTTTTTGCTATTAAAAATGAGTGTTTTATAAAACCAAATTTTCCATGGGAAAATAAAAGGGAAGCAGTTTGATTTTTCTACTGGTGAGACCACATCTGGAATATTGTGTCCAGCTCTGGTCCCCTCAGTTCAGGAAGGACAGGGAACTGCTGGAGAGGGTACAGCACAGAGCAATGAAGATGATGAAGAGATTGGAGCATCTTCCTTATGAGGAAAGGCTGAGGAGACTGGGTCTCTTTAGCTTGGAGAAGAGGAGACTGAACGGGAAACTCATATATGTTTATAAATATGGAAAGGGAGGATGTCAGGAGGATGGAGCCAGGATCATATCAGGGACCTCCAATGATAGGACAAGGGGAAATGGGTACAAGCTGGAACATAGAAGGTTCCAGAGAAATCTAAGAAAAAGCTTTTTCACATTGAGGGTAACAGAACACTGGAAAAGGCTGCCCAGAGAGGTTGTGGAGTCTCCTTCTTTGGAGACATTGAAAACCCATATGGACAAGTTCATGTGTGAACTAGTCTAAGTGTTCCTGCTCTGGGAGGGGGATTGGATTAGATGAACTCTTAAGGTCCCTTCCAATCTCTGATATTCTGTGATTCTGTGTGATTTTGGATCAGTTGAACCTCATTTCAAATATTTGATTTACAGAGCATACTGAATTAAAGCTATGGCAACAAAATTCCACTCTGGTGCATGGTCCACTTGGGAGAAAAGGGTCAGATCCATACTCCCCTGCAGGCATTTCACACCGTGTAGATTTAAAATGGGTTTCAACAAAATTAAATAAAGAGTTTCTGTTTCCCTATGGTGAGAATACCTCATTTTGGTTGGAAAAAGGCGAAAACCATTTGGAAGATTTTTTTCTTTTCCTTTTTTTTCAAGCAATAGTTATCTTAACAGCTCATACTGTTTAAGACACTAACCAGTATTGAAATCCCTGAATATCCATCATTGAAATAGTGCTTAATTAAAATTCACGCTGTACTTAAAATTTTGGCTGCTGAGGTCACCAGGGAAGTCTAAATTAGGTGATGCATGTGGGGAGCACAAGACTGTCACAAAGCTGCATCAAAATTTGGCAGGTGTCAGGGAGAGATTTTCAGATCCAGTGACAACTTTGACAAGGAGAATCTCAAACCCACTTTTAAAAAGGGTATTTTGGCCAAGCTCTTTGGAGGAACCAAACTTGCACAGGAGGTATGAAGAATCTGCTTTCTTCAGTGAACTTGTAGTAGCCTAAATACAGTAAATAAAGTTGCAGATGAGCTGCAATACATTGAATACCTCTCCTTCACTGCACCTGTAAATTAATTTGCTTCATTTGAAATTAATTCAATTTTATTCTGTCCTGGCAATTCATCTTGACAAAGATGGCTTGCTTTGCATTGTTTGCTTTTAGTGGTATGAATTGATGTTCTCCATATTAATGTTTTCCTGCTCAGCAGCTATGTAGGTGGTTACGGATATTTTTAAACACCTGCCCTATTTCAGACGGCTTTGATTTAAATACAATGTTCTTCATTTTTGTCTGAAGCAATAAACATAATGAACATCTCTTACAGGGAAGCAGAATAGCAGTGCACAATGTCTGCTAAAATGTTGGCCTCATCCAAGGCACTGGTAGTTTTCCCATGAAGTGCAGAGCAATCAGAAATTTGGCAGATCAAATAAATAACAGATTTGCAATGTTTGTTTGACTGTGTATTGCTTTTTTTTTAATCATCACAGTAAGAGGCAGAGGCTTCCTAGTGTCAACTGAGCAAATAATGATACCAGGAGCTGTGGAAACATGACTGCCCAGAGTAACATGTTTTCCTATAGAGCTGGAGCTCATATGTGGTGAGACTTTGACCACTTTCTGTGCTGTGTGGCTGCTGTTTGGTGAGAGTTAAATGCATATGGTGGTGCATTGTAAGCTTTGATGTAGTTTGGGGATCATTGGAAATGTTCTGCAGCAGGTTGAGATCTAGATTTTATTAGAGGAGGTGAATCACTCTTTCAATGTGTACAAAAGAGGAGCACAAAGACTGTGATGTATTCAAGAACTTCATAATTTCAATGCCAGCATATGTGTTTTTAGAATTAGTTCTTGTAAAGAATCAAGACCCTTCAATTCAGTGACACTTAGTTGCAAAATTATTCAGCAACTGTATCTGATGTAGTTGGGAATCTTTCTTTAGTTAGCTCATGATGTCTTGGACATTTCTTGAATTTATGCATTAAATTACTGTGAAAACATTAGCTATATTCTTCTATACAAATCTTTACAAGATTTTGGGATGATCATTTATTGTTGAAAAGCATTAACACATGCAAAATGTAGCATGTGTAAATTTGCATGAGTTTTTTATTCTCAAGATCCTACTTTCCCTGAAATTTTGGATTCAACACTCCATTGTTTTTGCTGATTCCCCATGGAATAAGCTACGCAAACTTTTTAATTAATGCAAAAGCATATAAATTGGTCCATTAAAATCCCTGAGAACCCAGCATGTCTTGACAGAAATTAGCACATTATAAATGGGAATGCTATCAAACTGTGCTAGTGAGGTCAGCATGCAGCTAGAATAAAATGGAGTAGGTCTTCAAGACCTTCTGTCTCTAAGGCATGTAAGTCAACCTGTGCTTGTTTTTTGTGACAAAAGAAAATGAGATAACAGTTTGCATTATGTTTTTTTGAGCCTCTTCCTGGAAAGGTTCATCTGCTTTGGGTTCACCTACCATGCCATTTTTATGAGTAAATTCATCATAGAATTACCTTGGTGGGAAAAGAACTTTCAGATCATAGTGTCCAACCATCAATCTAACTATCACAAGAGCCATCACTAAGCCATATCAGTAAGCTCTATGTCTATCTGTCTCTTAAATATGCCCAGGGATGGTGCCTCAACCACTTTTATAGGCAGCCTTTTCCAATGCTTGATAACCCTTTCAGTGTAAAATTATGCAGTCTAATCCTCCCTGGTGCAACTTGAGGCCATTTCCTGTTATCCTGTCATCTGTCACTTTTGAAATCAACCTCCATCTATCTACATCCTCATTTCAGGTAGTTGTAAACAATAAGGTCTCCCTCAGCCTTCTTTTCTCCAGTCTAAACAATCACAGCTCCCTGACCATGTTCATGCAATTAGATGTAGCACTGGTGGAACAGTTGTGAATGGTTTCTTCTCTTGTCAGCTGAGAATCATAGAATAGCTTGGCTTGGAAGGGACCTTAAAGATCATCGAGTTCCAACCCCCCTGCCATAGGCAGGGACACCTCCCACTAGATCAGGCTGCTCAGTGCCTTCTCCAGCCTGGCCTTAAACACCTCCAGGGATTGAGGGGGCATCCACAGCCTCTTTGGGCAACCTGTTCCAGTGTCTCACCACCCTCATAGTAAAGAAATTCTTTCTTCTCTCCAGCCTAAATCTCCCCAGTCCTGCTATCCTGGACCCTATTAAAAAGTCCTACCCCTGCCTTTCTGTTGGTGGTGATCTGAATCCTGCCTTGCTGTGTTTGATGAGAGAATTGATAGCAGATTTAGAAGAAGAAGAGCAAGAGGACTTAGCTGGCTATGCCACCTTATTTCTCAAAGTCTGGAAGTGCTGGGTGCTATCAAAACTCTGCAAGCACAACCTTTACTCCAGCTCAGCACCCAAAATATTTGATGTACTGACAAACTTGCCAGTTATTTCTTACAGGAGAGTAACTAAGAATAATGGATTTGAACTTCAGTTCTCTGCTACCAGCTTCATACCTTTATTACTCTCAACTTCAATAGGTCACACTAATGTGTAACTGAAATATCTGAAGAAAAGAAAAAAAAATNTGGCTATTCCACCTTATTTCTCAAAGTCTGGAAGTGCTGGGTGCTATCAAAACTCTGCAAGCACAACCTTTACTCCAGCTCAGCACCCAAAATATTTGATGTACTGACAAACTTGCCAGTTATTTCTTACAGGAGAGTAACTAAGAATAATGGATTTGAACTTCAGTTCTCTGCTACCAGCTTCATACCTTTATTACTCTCAACTTCAATAGGTCACACTAATGTGTAACTGAAATATCTGAAGAAAAGAAAAAAAAATCCATGTATTGGGAAGAGAATGTGAGCCAGGTTTTTAATAAAATGGAACACTAGAGCTAGATGAAATATGTGTCCATGGTATTTTTCAGTAAAAATCACTTAAGAAATCAAAGGGTTCATTTCTTAGTCTGAAGCTTTGAAGCTTTATAACTTTATATCTGGTGCTTGTCCTGAAAATCTTTAACAGTAACTAATTGCTTGATTTATGAATTTAATTTTCATAGCTATGTACCTCCCTATAAAGATTCAGTTACCCTTCACGATGTTGCAGGTATTCTTGTCCACCCCCTCTCAAAATTAAGACATGTTTGGCCAAGCAGAAACAGGCTTAATTTTTTTTGTAGATTAACTTGCTTTTGCCTTCAGAGCTCTGGCTCCAAGTAATTAAAAAGTGGTGATGTACTTCAGGTTTCCTCTGCATCAACCTGAAAAGTGTGGAGCAGGCTTTGAATGCCAAAAGGTGGATAGTGAAGCAGCTTCTCTATTATAAGCCCACATTCAGTTGGCTGCTTGCTTTTTAATAAAGTCTCATCCCTGCCTCAATTTCTTACACTTTTATCTGTGAGTGAAGGAGGAGTGGAGAGGAAATGGAGGGTATTTCAATAAACAAGTTTTATTAATTAAATTTTTTTAAAAAAAATATTAAAATTATCCACTTAATGGATGCACTTGGAGTTTCATTTGGTTTACTGTACTGGGAAAACATTTTAGACTTGGTACTTAAGAAGTACCAAAGACAAAAATGGGCATTTTTGTCTCTTCTTTGAAGCTTGACAAAGTTTGTGCTTAGATCTAGTCATGTGTCACTCCTGTACTCCCAATTGCTTTATACCCATGTAGCCTTTCTTTTTGAAGGTGCTGGCGTGCCATCAAATCATAGAATCACTTTGGTTGGAAGGGACTGTAGACTTCATTGTGTCCAACCATCAACCCAACCCTAACAAGAACCATCCATAAACCATTTGTGGGTAAATTCTTCATAGAATCACCTTGCTGGGAAAAGACTTTTCAGATCATAGTGTCCAACCATCAACCTAACTATAACAAGAGCCATTCCCAAACCGTATCTGTAAGCTCTATGTCTCCCTGTCTCTTAAATATGTCCAGGATTGGTGTCTCAACCACTTCCCTAGGCAGTCTGTTCCAATGCATGATAACCCTTTCAGTGTAAAAATTAATCCTGTCTGACAGTGTAACTCATGTTGGTTTTCTGATTCTGTCAAAAAGAAATTAGTAAGGAAAAAGCAAAATGGGAGTTTGTGAGTCATTGTAGTGCCAAGTGATAAATAGAGAAGATCATTAGTTACTTAGATAAAGGAAATCTGCTTAATGTGGAAAAAGAGCAAATGTTAGATGATTTCAGTGAAGCTATTTTTCTTCATAGCCATTACTTGAATAATGGTAATTCTACTTTAATGAAGAAAGATTTAAATATTAATATGAGGCTCACAGTTTTTTTGGCTGTGTTTTTAGTTGGATTATTTTTAAACCGAAGTAGCAAATAAGTTTCAGCTTTGCAGAAGAAGTGGTGGGGCAACCAGCATGTCTTCGTATAAATTCTAACTGGATTAGGATTGTTAGTATTTGTTATTTTAACTATTTTCACTCTTACAAATTAAGCAATAGTTACCTCTTTGGAGTAATTTATCCTCTTTTGGCAGTAATTCCACTGCCTCCAGTTTTGACCTAATCCCAGATGCTTGATGAGTGTTAGGGAATTGAAAGAGGAGATTTCTCTAGTGATAGCTACAAAATCAATTGAAAAAATTAATGAATACCTGAAACTGCACTACCAGGAGGGCTGATGTTCGGGACTCAGCACACTTCTCTACCTAATCTATTTCAAATTATGTATTATTCTCTGATGTTTTGAAAAGGAAGATGGCAGGAAAGTGTCCTGCTGGCTTATTCAAGACCTGAATGGTCTTGTCTACTGAGGTGTTTTTTACTTTTATGATGTACCTGCAAGTTCTTGTGTTTCTGGGGGAAGATAATTATCTTCACCAGCTGGGCCTTTGGTTTTTAAGGTTAATATTTTTGAACATAGCCCTCACAATATTGTGGAGTTTGGGATCTTGCTGAGCACACTGAATCTTGGTACTATGACAATGGTTTTAGATTTTAGAAAAGCAAACTTCTCAGCTGGCTCAGAGCTCAGTTTGGAAAAATTCCATGAAGCATAAAGGAGCTAGAGAGTTCTGGGAGTTTTTCAAGAATGCTCTCCTGGAAGCACAAAACCATTTCATCCCTTTAAAGGTAAGGGAAGCAGGAGGAACAAGTGATCTTGGCTTAGGTGTGAGCTTCTTGCCCTGCTCAAAACCAAGAGAGAAATGTAGCAGAGATTGAAAAGTGTGCAAAAACCGATTGAGAGCTACAGGTGTAGAGATGAAACTAGAAAAGCAAAAGCTCAGCTCAAGTGGAAATACTCCAGAGTATAGCCAAAAACTATGAGAAAGGGTTCTTCAGGTGCAACCAGCAGAAACAGAAGGAAAATATTGGCCCACTGTTAAACAGAAGAGGTGAATTAGTCACCAGCTGTGCTGCAAAGGCAAAAGTTCTCAATAGCTCCTTCACTTCTGTCTTTACTATCACTCTTGGTCCCCAGGCTTTGGGAACAACAGTCCAGCTGATGAAAATACAGACCAACCTTTGCTGAAGAGAGAGCTGTTATGTGAACTCTTACAAGAGCTTTATCCCAAAGCTTTGAGCAACTTGATCTAGTGCAAGATATGCCTGCAGGGGGCTTGAACTAGGTAACCTTTGAAGGTCCCTTCTAACTTAATGCATTCTATGATTCTGTGGAAATTATTGCTTGTGTCGAGACAGAGCTATTTAAGAAGTTGCAAAATTTCTTTCATTTCCATTAAAAAAGAAACAAAGAAACCAACCTATAAAGCAAAATAGAACAGGGTGCTTTCCACTGCAGAGAGATGCCTTGCTTGTATGACTATAAAACAGTGCCTCAGTTTTTTCATTAATGACCTTTAAGCCTTACAGCATCCCTCTTAGGAAAAATATCAAGTTTTCTCTTTCTTTATTGCCTCCTGGTGAGCATATTCCATTTTCCTAAGCTTGTATGTACAAAACTACGTTTCATTTTTCCACCCCATGACATTTGGTGTTATTTTAGTACAATTTCTCTGAGATGTTACATGCTGTAATTTGAGCTCTGAGGTTTGCTTGCTCATTGGATCAGTAAAGAAATCAAACAAGCAAAAGATATCTTCCTGCCTCACATCTCCAAGGATTTGCAGTTGCCTGAAGACGGTGAGACCAGATGGCACCTGTGTTACAAATGTTTCTCTTCTCTTAAAAGATAAAAATCTCTGGCTAAATTCACTGATGCTCTAACGTCATGAATAGAAGGAGTCACTGACTAGTGGGACATGTGTCTTCAATTGTTTGTCTCCTGGACTAGCACGTGAGCTTAGGCACCATGGTTTGAGTTACAGAGAAAAAAGAGAAATATATGTGAATTACTCCTCAGAGGCTTTTAAAGCCACATAAAAATTTATGGGCTTGCTGCATTATTCAATGTACATAATTTTATTACAGATTTGAGCAACGCAAGGGACAAATGATTTATTGTTATGGCTGTATTTTACAGAATGAATGTTTCACAAAGATTTTACTCCATGTATTTTTTTAAAAGCACAGGGCAATTCTTTGCAAAGTGCCAGTCTGAGCTTACGTTTTAAGAAAAGTAGAATTTTATATGCAGGCAAAAGTAATCTATTTGCATTGTCAGATGCAGGCCATTACTTAGTAGATAATTGAAAGAATCTTTTTATCTCATCCAAAGCTCTTCTGGTGGCATCTTTTTTTGGTGTAGAGGTGCAGGATGCAAAAAGAAAAAGTAGAGAATTGCCTAAAAGTAGAAGTTAGTTCCCCTCTGTAAGAGCAAACCAACCATTTTATTATATTATATACTTTATTTATAAGTAACTGTGTTTTGTTAGTGGGTGATAGACATCATGTTGTGATGTCTTTGCAACATTGAACTGGTTTTTATTGGACATAAAAGATAGGATTCATGTCATCCTGACAATCTATGGCTAATGACTAGTCCAAGTTTAAACACTAATCTATGATCAGTGCCTATAATTGGTGGACAAAATTTTTACTTGGAGAACAAGACTAGACAGCTACATCAGATACTGAAAACCAAATATCAGACATTTCATCTCTAAGGCAAGTAACTGCCAGTAGAGTAGTTTGGTATTGAAACTGGAAACTGATTCACCTGAATGGAAGAGGGTTTTCATTTCCAGTCTGCTCTTGCTTATCCTCATCTGCACTGGGATTAGTCACCACCTCCCAGATTCATACCTTGATTACATAGCAATAAATCCTCTCCTGCTGCCCACTGGGAGGGGAGGCTGTCAGGTTATAGGTTTTAAGATTCCCTCCCTGAAACATGGCATGAAACTATCCACCAAAGCAGTTCCTTTTATGGTCCAGTGTTGAAAGTGATTTAATTTGTCACTAGTTTATGCTTTAAAAAAATAAAGAATATGAAAAAGTTTGTGGCTTAGATATTGGAGGGTTTGATCTTTAAGTCAGAAAATTGAAGGAGCCCATTTGTACTTGTCTCTGCTGTTTCATTATCTGTTCTACTGCTTCTATAGTGTGGGTGGAATATTCCTTCATGAAACTGAAATGCACTGTGTCTTCTCAAAGATCCTAATGAAGATAAATTGCCCAGTCAGCAGTTGTTTTATTTCCAAGAATTATTCTTAATTTTGCACTTTGTAGATGATTCCTGTTATGTTAGTTATCTTTTTCCTCTGAGTTCAGCCATCTAAAATCAAGTGTATGGCTCTGTTCTGTACATAGCACATATACTTGAGCAATAGAGATTAAAATATACTGTGTGGGTGCAGGTATGTATACTCTTGGGCATTTATAGGTGCTGTAAGTGCTGTATACACACATTTATTCACCATATAGTTTTAATTCAAGTATATAGACAATAAGGCCTACAGAAAGGCAGGGGTAGAACTTTTTAATAGGATATGTGATGGAAGGACTAGGAATAATAGATGTAAATTGGAAGATGGCATATTCAGGCTGGATATAAGAAAGAAATTCTTTACTGAGAGGGTGGTGAAACACTGGAACAGGTTTCCCAGAGAGGTTGTAGATGCCCCCTCCATGGAGATGTTTAAGGCCAGGCTGGACAAGGCACTGAGCAACCTGGTCTAGTGGGAGGTGTCTCCTCCCATGGCTGGGGGGTTGGAACTAGATGATATTTAAGGTCCCTTCCAATCCAAACCATTCTGTAAGTGAATAAGAGCTTCAGGATTTGGAAAAAGTTCTGCACAACTTAGTTTATAACCAGCCTGAGGCAACCTTTCCATAATGTGACCTTTGGTTGCATGGGACATACAACAGTGCTGCTCTCTCCTGCACAGTGGACCAAATCATTAGTGCTAGAATCCCTTTAACTGTCACTAGTGTCAAGAGTGGTTAATAGCTATCAGAAGGTGCTTGCACATCTGTTCATTTCCTCAAAATCAACCTTGCCAGATGCCCTTTGAGCTTAAAGACTATGTAAGGAGAGCTGCATTTCTTCCAGACGAGATAAAAACATTGCTGGCCCACAACTGAGTTTATATTCTTACCTGTGCCATATTTCGGGAATGAAAACAGAAGTTCTGATTGAAAACAGTTAAGAACCTGGCACAATATTGGTCTGGTTACATTTATTACTCAACTAGACCATATCTTCCTAGTATTGTAGAATGGTTTTAGCTAGAAGGGATGTTAATGATCATCTAGTTCCAAACCCTGCCATGGGCAGGGACACCTCCCACTAGACCAGGCTGCTCAGGATTCTGCCTCCAGCAGCAGCCAAGAGTGGGTGGTTGAGGAGCAGGATGTTCACCAAGTTGTAGACCTCGGTTATAGCCTCCCAGCTTCTAGCATTTATGGACTGTTGGAGAAGGAGAAAGCACAGCATCTAATACTCTTTCCAGCTTCATCTCCCATTAATTTGTCTAACCAATTTTTGGTTTCATTCAGGCTTTCAACCTCTGTATTGCTGTGGGGTAATGAATTTTGTAATTTATTACATGTTCTGTGGAGAAGTCCTTCTGCTTCTTCTGAATCTCCCCTCTGGTAGTTTCTATGGATTCCCACTAGTTCTTGCATTATGAGAAACAGTAAATAATGGCTCCCAGCCCACCTTCTCTCTGCTATCCATTATTTATAGAGCAAATGTCAAATTCTCCTTTTTTCCCCTGGCTGAGGAATTATATTCTATTTACTCTTAGCACATACAAATCTATGCCATTCAAAGTGCTGTATAGGCAGTTGTGGTAATTAAAGGAGGTAAATTAAACATAGATCTGGGCAGAGAGACGTAGAAGCATTGTAGATTTTTGGCTATTGCTGAAATTGTTGCTTCTTCAGACTGAAAATCAGGCTCTTGGTGTAGAGATACACAGCAATCAATAAGAATAGTCTCAGAGGGATTCAGTTCTGAGCTGGAGAACAGCAGCAAGCTGCTCAACAGGCATTCTGCAGATCTCTGCTCCATTCAGATGCTCCAAAATATTTATTGTTCATCCAGAATATAAGCAACCAGGCTTTCTGAAATGATAACCCAAAAATATTACTGCAAGATAACTTGGAAGATAATTTTACCCTCCAAAGATCGATATATGATAACTTGAAAGATAATTTTACTCTCAAAAGAATAATGACAAAGTTTCATTTTTGGTACAAATTCTGATGAGTTGGGGGGTTTTGAATCTAAAACCCAAAGGCTTTGGACTGCCAAGGGACTGTCTATTTGTGTACCCCAGGAAATGAGAATCTGCTGAAGGGGAATGTTTTTAGGAGCAGAGCTATTCATTCATGACTCTCAAATTATCTTCAATAGCATGCTCAGCCAAGTCTTTAAAAGAATACAAGTACACATTAATTAAGAATTAACATAATTCTATTCCTTGAGCATGGTGTTTATTAAAACATAAACTCTGTGAACATACATTTGAGAGGGAGCTTCTAAATGTTTTTAAAAGCTTAATTTTCAGTCCCCCTTCATTTATTTTTTTCATTAAGGGAGAAGAAAAAAGGTGGCACTCGACTTCCCAAAACTTTTCATTTGCTTTCCAGATATAACATCAAAAAGTTGCTGAGTGTCCTTAACTCTGCTAATATGGCAAAATCAGGAATGAATTAGGTTTATATGTAAAGCAGAGACTTAGGATGATGTGCCTGAAAGCTGCTTTTGTGAAGCTGTTCAGACAACTAAAGGATTGAGAAAATACTCAAGGAGAATTCCAGGATATATATAGCATATATAATTAATGCACTTTTCATGTTTGAATTTTGAGAAATTTACATATTTACTTGTTGAAATGTTGGTAGAAATCTATAGTGCCACAAACAAGGTTTTTAAAAATAATTGTGTGGTGGAAGACTCAACTATTGGTCACTTGCATCTCCATTTGGAAAATGGGATTTAGCCTTTGTTCTGCCACACCAAGTAGCGTAACACCCAAATTCTCTTGTATGTGTTGGTGAATGGTCCCTCAGTAGTAACCTCAGTTCTTGCACCACCTCATTAATAGTAGAAATAGTAATGATCCATAGAAAACTTTGCACTCTAGAGTGCATCTTCAGGCTTACTGGTGTGGGAAGTGGCAAAACTCAACCTGGACCAGTTTGTGACCAGATGCATTTTGAGAAAGAAAAGGACAAATTCTGCCAGTAATTCTCAAGTTCCCCCTTCAATCTGTGCTGCACTTTGCCCAGTGTCTGTTTTTCTGATGGCTTACTGAATTTCTTTGTGTCTTGCAGAATGCCAAAGCCAGCTATGACTTCAGCAGTAATGATCCCTATCCCTACCCCCGCTACACAGATGACTGGTTTAACAGGTAAATGGGTTTTAACCAGACAACTCTTCACTTTGGTTTGCTTAAGAAATTTTAAGTATTTGCTGCTATCTGTGGAATGTGTTTTCTGATAAATTTAGTGGTTGCATGAACAGAAGGTGCAATCTGCTTGAAAATGAAGGTGATTTATTATATCGATGGGTTTTTTGTAACCTCTAAATAGCTCTGAAGGACCATCTTATGGCTTATGAGAGAAGTTGCCTCATCAGAAGACTATATAGGTAAATTGTTTGAATGTACCATTTTCTGTCAGCTGTCCTGGGACAGTAGCACAAATCTGTATGTGCTTAATATGGTTTTGACTGGTTTCCCATCTACTGCATCTGAGGCAGTATCAGTGCTGGCTAATTTTATAAACTGGAGACAGGAAAAAACTTAGGAAGAGAAAAAAAATCTTTCCATCTGACTGTAGACTTAGAAGGCTGGAAAACAGCAAGGTTTAGCATAACCAGATTTAAACCAATTGCATCTCATATAAATTCAGAATCATCTGCTTTTTCACCTTTATTAAAGGTTAGTATACACGGCTAGCGTTTTGGGGTTGGTTCTGAGATGTTTCTATCTCCTAAAGGAATTAAAATCTATGCACTCAGACTAGAAACTTGTTCTGTTGTGTTTGTAAACCTGGAATCATCAGCTTGGCTGTATTTCTAACACACATCATAGCTGTGAAAGATCCAGTTCTACTTCACTATCTTCTGAACAGTAAGAGTGAAGGTCTGGTGAGTGAAGGTCTGGTCCTAAAGGTATAATACAGAATGGCCCAAAAGAAAAGATGTCAGATTTCAAGAAACATGGCCTTTTTTGTTTCCCTGAATTAATTTTGGTTAGAATGGAACTGCACAGTTTTCAAAAAACTCTTGTGCCTTGGGTTCTGCACTGTGAAAAAGCCCTTTCTGTCAGGTGACTGCTCCTAGCAAGGTGTTAAAGTAGTCAAGGGAGAAGAGTCCAAGTCATAGAATGTGTTTACTCCTTGGCAATCTCAGCATCTCTGGCTCTGCAACACAGTCCCTTGGTAGGTTCTGGCTGGGAATTGCAAAGATTATTTCAGGATATTTTCAATGAAATTCCCAAATACCTTCTAGATGTGAACATAACTCATATTGCCGACATCTACGTGGCAGCACTGAGGATGTGAAAACTTTTAAAGGTTTCAGGGCTCAGTTTTAGTGCATATCAAAAAATATTTAGGGTCTAGTTAATATGGGTTTTGCCCCTAACTTAGTATGGGTGTATGCATGGCCTATCAGTTTTGTATGAGCTTTTTATTTCTAAAGCTATTAGTTTTAGTTCTGTGAGAGGGGCACAACAAAGATGTGGAGCAGCTGTGCTTCCACCTCAGGCACGGGCTTCTGGGAATTGATCAAAGATATTTAGGAGCTGTGATGTCCTCCTTTGTAGTCCTGCCATTTTTCAGCCAAAGCAAGATGCCAATGAAATTTCTCCTTCATTTTGGGAAAGGACATCGACACTTTTAAACTAGTACGAATCCAATTAGCGAATGGAAAGTCAGAGAAAGACTAGGGCTCTAATCTGTGAAGGTCTGTTGCCTTCCTTGCTTTATTTATGTAGAGGATCTTTGTAGGGGAAAGGTATCACTTAGCTCTGGAGCAGCATGGAGGAAAATTAAATTTAGCTTCAGTGGGTAATGGTAGCTTGTGTCATTTTCAGTGTGGAACTTCATAAAACTAAGTGTGTTCTGCCAAGCCCCATTAACACTGATTGTTCTGCTATCAAACATTTTATAGAGGGGCACAGTTTGCAGTCCTTATGTGCTCTGCAGTGTGGCTGTGAAGGCCCACGTACCACCTAAAGTCTCTTGAGTGTAATGAATGTGGCAAGACTTATGGGCCTAGGTTCCTCTGACTAACTTCAGTCACCCCAGTGAGGAATCAAGGGTAAGCAGCATGGTCATCTGTGACCCGATCTGTAATTATTCATGCTGGTTTTCAGGGAACTGCACCATTTTCTTCACTTTCTTTTCTTGAGGGGATGGGTAGTTAAGGTCAAGGAAATGCAGAAATGGTTTTGCTGATTTCCTTCATTATTGTTTTCAGAGAAAAGGTGCTCAGAAAGCATAGCATTCTTGTTATAAACCTTGAGGTTTTGTTGGTGATCCAGGTAATATTCTGCCTTGCAAGATGAGCAACACATTCAGTAAAACATCCCTTTCCAATTTGCACAGTTGGAGAAGTCTATAAGAGTATTGTGTCTGGTTCTGGAGTCCTCAACATAAGAAGGACATTGAGCTATTGGAGCAGGTCCATAGGAGGGCAACAAAGATGGTCAAAGAGTTGAAGCAACTGCCTTATGAAGACAGGCTGAAGGAGTTGGGGTTTTTCAGCCTGGAGAAGAGAAGGTTCAGGGGGAACCTCATAGTAACTTATCAGTACCCAAGGGGGTCCTACAGAAAGACAGGGGTAGAACTTTTAAATAAGATATCTGATGGGAGAACTGAAATTAATGGATGTAAATTGGAGGGGGGGTAGATTCAGGCTAGATATAAGAAAGAAATTTTTTACAGTGAGAATGGTGAAACAGTGGNAAACTAGATGATCTTTAAGGTCCCTTCCAACCCGAACTATTCTATGATTCTATTCAAGATTTCATTTTTTATCTGAGCTAAGATGCAAACAACAGACCATATTTCTATGTTGAGAGGAAGTTGTGCTCCTTTTTCTCTGTGTACTTTGCTGTATGGTTAATCAAGGTAGTGTGCTCATTTATAACCTATAGTCAAAACTTCTGCCCCCTGAATCATTATTGCTGGTAGGTTACAACTGTCTGCATGTGGCAGTCTGTCCATCCATACAAGTGCATGGAGGTAGAAAGTAGTTACACAGAGAAGCAGTTCAGAGAAACCTGCAGTAAAGACTCAGTTTTGCACAGTTTGCAGTCAGTGATGTATCTCCCATTGAATTTTATGTATGCTGGAGCCGCAGCCTGAAAACAGGATAGCTTTATATCCCTTTTTCCTTAAAGAATATGTTTCTCTGTGAGCCATTCAAGTGATTTGTGGAACAAGAAGCAGAGGGCTGTTTTTTAAAGAGATGAACGGAGGGGCTTTTGTGAGCTGCCAGCTGCATATGCAAAGTGTCATTAGACTTTAAGAAAAAGCAGGGAGAGATTTTTGCATGGAGTATTTCATTAATTGCAGCTGTTCTGCTTGTAAGCACAGCTTCTCCTTCCACTTGCTGCTTTTTAAGGCTGCTGGAAGCACTTAGTACCATCTAGCAGCCACTGGCCCACAATCCCAAGAAGAGTGGGTTTTTTGTAAAGGGACAACGTGGAGCCTGGGGCAGGGAATTTCAGTGGTGCAGTTTGGCTGCTGTTACAGAGAGAGGAACACACATGGCTGGGCAACCAAGAGATTTATTCCTGTGCTTGGAATACTGATGGCTCTACTGTGTTCAGAGCCACAGCTTGAGGACCAAGCCAGGACAGGGGAGACTAAGTGCACTGTGAGGGAAAGCTGTGTTTGATCTTGAAGAGCAGAGAAGAAACCTAAATCAAGCCCTATTCCCAAAAGCAGAGGCAGCTCCACAGCACTCAGACTGATTTTTAAATTTATTTTTTTATCTTCCACTCCTTCTGAACCACATTCTGGACCTTGTGGTGTGATGGTACCCAGTGGAGTCAGGACTAGCTTGGCCTTTCTGATCAGCCCTCTGATTTCTGGTGGGCATGTAGAAAAGCAACTTGGCGTTCCCCACCTCTGAGATGCATGCTCATCTATGAGATTACAAATTTCTACCACATCATAAATAGCCAATAGTTATTTCCACTCACATAGCTTTTGTATTCTGTATATTCTCTCACATAGATAAAAATTACCTGGGCAAAATTTATTCACTGTCTTGGAAACCCATGTTCTTCAGACATAAAAATGTCCTCTATTTACTATAGATCCAAACAGATCAGCACAGAGTCAAGGAGAGAGCTCCTCTTGGCTTCCAGACAGCTTTCATGAACAGTAAACAGTAAAAAAAAAAAAACCAAACAGTAAAAAAAACCCAAACAGTAAAAGCTCTCAGTAAAAATCCCTGCTCCCCTCCTCCTCATTTTTCAATCCATAAAATGGAAATAACGTAATAATTAAAAACTTGCTTAAGCAGATTTAGCAGCTCTTTCTACCTGCCATGTTATGATGCAGGAGTTGAGGAAAAGCCACAGCACTGCTGCTGGCTCTTGGCTTGTTTAGATGCAGGCAGAGCTCTTCATGGCCTGCTCCCCAAAGCCAGAGAACCCTTTTCCAAGCTCTCAAGTGCTTAGAAGCTGAGAATATTGTGTAAGTCAAAAGGGTATGGCATTTGCCCCACAGAATTGTCCCTCTGAACTTGGCATATTTAGATATTGCCTGCTGCAAGCAACTCAGTGGTCAAATAGACAGGTTGTCACAGCTATTGAGCTTTGCATAGCTTGAGAGTGAGAAATGGTTTCCAAAGTCAAAGCAAAGTGAAATTTTCATAACTCATACAGCTGTGTTATTTAGACCAGCTGAAGGCAAAACTGACTTTCAGTTGAATCACCTCCCACCTTAGGTTTTCATGAATGGTCAATGTAAAATATTTGCCTTTATATAATGTTTATGGAAAACTTGTTCCCCATACTAATATGTGCATTACCTCTGAAATCACTTCTTCCCTTCTAACTTCTTAAGTGCCTTCTGTCCTCTTGTTTCAAATGTTGAAATTATACTGAATAGATGAATGTTAGAGAGAAAAGCTGTGATTTGTCTCCATGACATGGGTCACTTCATAGAAACCACAATGGATTTATCAATGAAACATGACGAGCAAATTGGGCTGAGTTGGAAAAGTCTGCTATTTGCCATTAATAACTCAACCAAATGCATTTGCACTAACTCATGTAGGATTTTTTTTCCCCCTCAGTCAGCAGCAAAGTATCTAAACCCTGAGTTGCTGGCATAGATAGATCTGCCTGCAGTTTCCATCATGATGGGTGCACTGGGGAGGTGAGGTAGGGGAGAGGATCTTCTGATAAAATCTTTTCACCAGGAAGGCCCTAATTTTGTTTTTCCCTTTAAAAAAGAGAGCTCACCTGTCATTGTCACTGATTTTTTTGTCCCCCAGAGTCAGTCAAGACAGTTTTTTAACAAAGCCATTTATTCTTCTGTGTGTCTTGTAGCTATCCCATGGGTGACTAGATAATGAATGCCTAGCAACAGTATATTTTTTTCACAGTTCCTTGAACAAGGGCATGAGGGAAAACCTGCTTGATTGTTGAGAGAAATTTCTCAGCAGCTGAGTAAGAAATGTGTAGTGCTCTCCTCCCTGCCACCTTTGTAAAAGGAACTTGCAGGAGATCTTCACCCTTCCATGATCCAGAAACAGTGTACATTCAAGGCCAGTCATTTTCTATTGTGGAGCTGCCTTAAAAAATATATTCATCCAAGTGCAGCAGGAAGAATAATATGATGCTTCTCAACCTTTTATTAATGCTGCACTCAGCTATGCCAGAGATGCTTAAATAGGGGGCAGAGAGAAAAGAAGATTATTAAAACAAAACAATCCTGCTGCTTCCTGGGATGGTTCATCTGTTATGAAGGTGTAGCATTCATAATACAGCACTACTACTTGCATCAATCTTTGGCATGCCATAGGATTAATGTCAGTTTTAGTGCACAGAGTGGATTGATCTGAGCAATAGGATGGATTGATGCTGATTAAACACCTCAAATGTAAAGAAACCTGACAGCAGCACAGGTTTCTTGAGTTTCTCTGCAGCTATGCTATTTTTTTAGAAATAGATTATGCTGTCTTTGTTTATCTTCTATGTGGTTTAATTTCAGTGATGAATTAGGAGGAAAGGAAAACGTAATCTGGCTTCCTGCAGAACTGCTTGAAAGCCAGTTAAAGGCTCTCTGTCAAGAGTTGTGAAGCACTTCAGAGATGCCAAGTGTTCTTGAAATGCCTGAAACCCAGACCTCTGTGTCAGAGCAGAGACATCTCCCACTTGAGCAGAAAGCTGGAGCTCCATAAGTTGACAACTGGAGCACCTCATCAGCTCTCCTGGGAATTAGGCACTGAGGGAGAGGGATGAACATTCCTTGTGTTTGGTCAACTTTGGGCTTGGACAGCCAGGTCACAGCTCTGCAGTGACCCAACTTGATGTGACACCAAACTCTTTCTGTAGCATTTCCTTTGTGTGCAGGGATATGCTCCTGATATGTGTTTGAACAGCAAAAATGCAACCAGTCTTTGTTCCATGGAGTTCATAATAATGGGTGTTGCACTCTCAAGTCACAAAAATGAAGGAGTTAATATTGATTTTATTTTATTTTTATACTGGTCTGTCACAAGCCCATTTCTACTGACTTGGTAACAAGGCAGAACCTGTGTGACAGAGTTAAAAAGAAAAGATCTGAATAACTTTACTGCTGAATGAAGGGTAAGTGTGTGTGTTAATCTCAGAGCAAGCATGTTTCCTGCTGCAGAGTGGAAAGTGATTATCCCCCGCTGCAGGAAACAATAAGTTCATCCAGTAATCCAAGTACAGCACTCAACAGCTCTCCAAGGTCTTTCTCTGAATTGGTGGGAGCTGACTGAGAGGCAAAACCAAGATCACAAGCTTTCTTTATCTGAACATGCATTAGCTGTGGTTCACGTGATGTTTCTGTTTTCCATTTTGCAGCCATGGGACAAGATGTGCAGGAGAGGTGTCAGCTGCTGCCAACAACAACATCTGTGGTGTAGGAGTTGCATACAACTCCAAGGTGGCAGGTATGATTGTCAATTCAAGGTGTAAATGGTCCTTATGCCATTGTGCTTCTCCTGTAGAGACAGAGAGCAATGACCAGGGCAGGATGGCGGGTTGGCACTGTGCCATTGTTTATTACTTTTCACAGTAGCTGAGAAGAATTTCTTGATGGCTTTGCCCTTTCATTTGAGGGCTTTATATAGTCTCTTTAGTAAGACTGCAAAGATAGAGCACTGCTGCTTCTTATATCAGCCCCTGTTAGTGTACTGGCTTTCAGTGCTTCTTCCCTGCATTGTTGCAGAATCATTTGTGATGTATCTCATTTTGCAGGAGGTAAAATACAAACTCCCACTGTGCTTAGAAACTGCACTTGCAAAGGCAAATCCCAGGTTACTCTTACTCTGTGGGCTCTCACAGGGCTGGCCCTGCAGTGCTGGAAATGTCTGCACTCATTGATTTCCTCTATTTTAACAAGTCATGCAGAGTGGTAGGAGCAGATGGACAGAATGAAATGGGTTGGCACCTGGAAACCAGCATTCACACCTCGAATTTATTGAGTGTTTTTAGTTCTAGCTGCCTCTTGTCTGCACTAACAGGCTGAACACAGGGATTGGAGCAGGTTTAGTGCTTGGACAGCACAGGTTGGTTTAGTTTAATCTAAAGAAATACAGTTTACCCATTCTAAAACCATTCCATGATGAGAACCAAGGTGCAGCAAGCAGAGATAGATGATGGTGAGTTTTATATCATTCTTCAGTCCACACTGAAACTCTAATTTGGATGCACTCAGTGCTTTCTGAGAGTGGTTCATAGTGAGTGAGCATGGGCAGCTCCGCTCTGCTTGTCCAGTCTCTGCTTCACTGCAGTGACACAAGTGTCTGGAGAAGGCCACATCTCACCCATCACCTCCTAAATCCAAAGCTCTGTAGAAGAGCACCAAGGGATGTTTGCTAAGCCATTACCTCAAGAGAGATTACTGGGATTTAGTAATGGACCAGAAAGTGCTTGGGTTGTCCCCTACTTCAGTAATAGCAATGTCCTCTCCAGAGTTGGAGCATTACATACTTTTTTCTAAGTGAATTCTTTTGAAGTGCATGAACTGAGGCACCTAATTTTGGGTGGACCTCATCTGTATCGTTAGTACAACTTCAAGCTAGTTGCTTGGAGGTGAAGGTCTTTCCTGGTAACCAACAGTCTACAAATAGTTTCCACACTCATCCACTTAGCAAAGCCCCCACAGATTTTTGGAAGCAGCAGCCTTTCCTACTCGAGGACAGCGTACACCTGTAGCACCACCCTGTGGCCAGTGGGAATGTGGAAGTTCATCTCGGGCTGAGGCTTTGGGTAAAGCGATTCGAGGTCCATATGTGAAGGTAGAATTGGTTGTTGGTAGCCAAGGATCTGGGCCATTGCATGTTTTGCTTCTTGGACCTCATGTTTCTGCTCCAAAGTCAAACTGCGTGGAATAACTCCTCCCATTGCTCCCCCACCTCCCCAAAGTCAATAGCCAATTCTGGGATTTCAGAGCAGATGTGCATTTTACAAGCTTGTGAAGGGATTTAATACTCATTGAGTTTGACTTCATGATTTCTAGCTTGAATTAGCAGATCAGGAATATCCAGTTTTGGCCTTGTTTCTATTTGGAGTTCACACCACTTTTTCTAGCCTCACATTTGGCACCTGAATTTTGTATTGTAAAACCACTGCCTTCTAAATCAAGGTTCTTGCTACCGCTCACACTATTTGGCTCTGCGTGGGGTATTGATTTCTCTTCCATCTGTGTCCTAAAACTGTTGCAAAAAACTGAGCTGCAATTCAAGGCAAATGAGTCTTGGAATGTGTTACTCAGACCTCACCCAAAGGCTATGGAGAGGTTGACTGTCAGTGAAAGTGTGGGGCATGATGGATGTGAGGGTTTCTCTGCTATCTATCACTCTCTGTAGCTTGCTTAGGGCCAACACTTTGAGGTTTGATGTTGATACATCCTAGGATTGTGTTTAAACTCCATCTGGATTCCTACTGCAGTACAGGTCAAAGGAAGTGGGGTTTAGTTTGCTTCTCTCTCCAAATACTGGCCATATTTTGCTTTTGCATCTGCATGTTGACACAATGATGTTTTTCCAGGAAATTGCTGTGTGGTGTGTTTCCCTTCTCTGATTAAATCCTGGAGAAGAACCAAAATAAACATAAAAATTACTTGAAAAGTTAATGAAGTGTCAACACATCACTGAATATAAATTAGAGATGGGAGGTGGCCTTAATGGTTTTCCCTGTTTGTTACAAAGTGCTGTTTTAAATGCTATTAGTGTTATTTAAATGCTGTTAAGTGCTGAGATAGGTGAATACTGGTGTGTTAAAAGTGTTCTCAAATCACAGATGGAAAATACTACAGAATTAGAGAGCTAACCAGAAAGTTCTTTCTCTTCTGAGACCATGCTGTATTGCTATTGCTGGGTGTTTAATTGTCCTGTTGGGTGAAAAGAGTGGATAAAAGTGATGGTGAATTAGAATTACCAGTAACAGAAGGACTTCTCCAGGTGTTGAGATTTCACCTTGTGCCAGGTGATGCATAATTCATGTTCATGTTGATTAAATCTACAGGTATTCGAATGCTGGACCAGCCATTTATGACAGATATCATTGAGGCTTCTTCTATCAGTCACATGCCGCAAGTCATAGATATATACAGTGCCAGCTGGGGACCTACTGATAATGGAAAGACTGTGGATGGACCTAGAGAGCTAACCCTGCAGGCCATGGCAGATGGTGTGAACAAGGTAAGTCTTATTAAACAATCTGGACACTGGAGCAGAATGATATGTACACACTTGCTGAAACCAGTGACTTGGGAATACGTGGTCCTCCCAGAAATGTTCCAGGACGTGTTGCAGCATGTTTCAAGATCTGTTGTTGTTCTCTTTGCAATATCGTGGCATAGCTGTTATTGTATAGTCTCAGGATACTCTGCTCTCTTGCATGGAACTGAGTTTATCTCTGACCACCTTAGATATTCTCTTCTTATGCCAAAAATAGAAGAGCATGATCCTGTAAATATTCCCTATGTTGAAGTGTGCTACCTGTACTACTGAGATCACATTGCCTGTTTTGGTGTGCTACCAGATTAACTAGCATTTTGGATTTACCCAGACAGGTGGTGGAGACCCCGACCCTGGAGACATTCAAAGCCAGACTTGATGAAGCTCTGAGCAACCTGACCTAGTGTCAGATGTCACTGCTCACTGCAGGGGAGCTGGACTAGATGGCATTTGAAGGTCCCTTCCAGCTCTGTCATTCTATGATACTATAATTCTGTGATTTGTAGTGTCATTATTATAGTTGTGATTCAACCACAGTTATTCAGGTGTCCATGGAACAATATTTTCCCCAGTAATAATAACCTCCTTGTTTATTCTTACCTCTCCATCTCTTTCTATGACCATCTGTGGTCTTTGTTAAAGACACTTGGTATCATCCTGAAAGCTGCTAAACCTGCACTCTGTTAGAGAGTTGGATAAAGTGTGTGCCACAGCACAAACCCAAAAAAACTAATTGAAAACAAATTAACAAACTTTGCATTGCCCTGTCTCCATCTCTTCATTGTCATGCAGACTGGACAAACACAGCAGCTCCTGGTGCTGTGGAGAGTGAGCCTCCTCCCTGTGGTTGATCATAGATGGGTTTCCATAATGAAAAGATCTGGAATTCTCCTGCACATCTGGGGTGGGTTTGTGTGGGAGCTCTTCAATTACTCATTTTTCCATCCAGATTAATTCTTCCTCTTAATTGTGCCAGTTTCTCCCACTCTTCATCACCACCTCACTGTGAGCAGCATGTTCAGTTTACCCTGTTTTGTGTTAATTAAATCATTGTGAGGCATCTCAAGCTTTCTCACACCCTCAGCCTCAAATGCTTTACCTATAACAAGAATTACAATCATCTTCACCCATAAAATGAGTGATGTACTGCAGTAACTCAGGAGGATTTGTCACAAATTTCCCCTGAGACCTGTAGTATCAACTTTACTAACCTCTGATGAGTTCGATGTTGTGGTGAAGCCATCTCAGGCAAGCTGGATTTCTTCTCATGACTTGCATTTATCTAGTTTCCATAAAGATACTCTTAAATACTCCTTGTCTTGGGGACAAACTTTCTTAAGTATGCACGAAAGTTGATGTATTTTATCAAAAACTTGATGTCTTAGTGGTTAGTTGAACTTCCTTCCACTGAAGCTTCTTAGAGATAAACTCTGAGTATAGAAGAATTCACATATAATTTTTGTATTATTCTCCTCCCACACAGAACCTGTCTAAAAGTAACAGAAAAGGCACTAAGAACCATGGCAAAGGAATGCAAAGTAAACTAAATAGAGGTATTTTACCCCCTTCAAGTGAAGCAGAATATAATTTCTAGCCATGGTTGGTTTTTTTTTTTGCAGTTAGGTATTTAAAAGGTCTTTCAATTAATTTGCTATCATATCACCATATGCTTTAGTTTGTGGATTTGTGCTTTTATTAACCTTCTTTTTAAACATAGAATAATAGAATAGTTTGGATTGGAAAGAACCTTAAAGATCATTGATTTCCAACCCCCCTGCCATAAGCAGGGACACCTCCTACTAGATCAGGTGCCTTGTTGATCAGGTTGCTCAGTGCCTTGTGCAGCCTGGTCTTAAACACCTCCAGAGAGGGGGCATCCACAGCCTCTCTGGGCAACCTCTTCTTGTTTTACTACCCTCACTGTAAAGAATTTCTTTTTTATATCTAGCCTGAATCTCCCCTCTTCCAATTTACATCCATTATTTCTAGTCCTCCCATCAGATATCTTATTTAAAAGTCCTACCCCTGCCTTTCAGGTATTGATAAGTTACCATGAGGTCCCCCTTGAGCCTTCTCTTCACCAAGCTGAATGACTCCAACTCCTTCAGCCTGTCTTCATAAGGCAGTTGCTCTACCCCTTTGATCATATTGATGGCCCTCCTCTGGACCTGCTCCAACATGAAGTTATAGGACAAGGGATTCTTTTCTTCTGCTTCATCATCTGCCATAGTTTTATACTTGGTTTTGCTGGGCATATTACTTTTTAAATTCCTTCTCAGAAGTGTTTGTAATTTTCTATAAGAAATGTTTTGCAGTATTAAGGTCAGAAGGAGCCATGAAGTCTCTGGGGTTGGGTGCTTATGAAGGTCAGGGAATGGTGATGGTGTCCTGCTTGTTCTCTGGGAAGGATTGCTCTCACATCTTATCAGAAAGTGCAAAATGAATGGGAGAACCTGTGCTGGGAAACAGCTTTGGGAGAGCAGAAATGATAATCATAGAATCATATAGAATCATAAAATAGTTTGGGTTTGAAGGGACCTTAAAGATCATCTAGTTGTCCAGGGACAATTGCACTTAACTTTACAGTTGTGGTATCCCAGCTTTCTCCTGGCAATACTGCAGTGAAGAAAAGACAGCTCCACCTCAAATCTTCCTTCTGGATTTAGCAGCTTTATCTGCCCTTATCTTTTTCATTACATTTCCTGTCATAGGATGGATTTTTTGGGTATAGTTGGTTCTGATTTCTTTTCATGGAAAGGTATTTTCTAAAGGTATTTCAGTGTGTCAGTGGATTGAGGGTATTCTCCAGAGTGCTTTGAAAAAGCAGGCTCTCCTGCATGTAAATGAAAACTAAGCAGCCTTTGATATAATACCCTTCTACCTATTATATATGCATCCAATTCTCTACTGACTGTACAAATGTAAATCTAATTTATGACCATTTTTCAGAATAAAACCTCCTCTTATTAAAGGGAAAAGTATCTTTCATAAAGCGAGAAACAAATAAATGCAGGAATTCTTTTTCCCAGTCTTGAGCTGATTCTCACCAGAGTGATGGTTCATGAATTAGTGATGAAGCTGAAATATTGGCAGGGAGGAAGCAACATGCTGAGAATAAAAATGTGTTATTAAACTAAAAGCAATACTTTCAAATGTCGTAGAAGGAAACATAAGATCTCTTGCACGGAGGAAGATTAATATCCTCGCTTCTAATGCGATAAACTAAAAATAAATAAGTGGGAGTGATACAAAATGCAGTTAACTGAGTTGGAAAACAAACATTTACCTCATTGCCACCATGCCTGGGAGCCTGGCTCAAGGAGAAACTCACTGACAAGGGCTTTGCCCTTCCCCCAAATTAATTTCCTTCTTCCAGAGCTGCTGGGATGCAGGTTGACTTGCACTCAGTAATGAGAACATGATGCTAACTGCAGAAACTGTAAGACTTCTTGTCAATACCTGAAGGGGGGCCTACAGAAAGATAGGGGTAGGACTTTTTAATAAGATTTGTGATGGGAGGACTAGAAACAATGGATGTAAATTGGAAGGGGGTAGATTCATGTTAGACATAAGAAAAGGATTCTTTATGGTGAGGGCAGTGAAACACTGGAACAGGCTGCCCAGAGAGGTTGTGGATGCCCCCTCTGTGGCAGGGAGATTTGAACTCGGTGATCTTTAAGGTCCCTTCCAACCTGAACTATTCTATGATTCTATGATTCTTGCTTGTGTGTCTGTTTTTTATAGCTTGATGCTGTGCCACCATAACAAGGAATGCTAAACCCATCTTCTTGCTTTTCTTCTTCCATTTCCCATTCCTGGTTTTTGTGAAGGGAATTCTTATGTTCTGTCTTAATCATACCTTCACTTCAGTGTGCTCTTGTAAAAAGCCTAAATAAACACTAAAATATTGTCCTTAAGCACAGGTAAACCTGTCCATCACATTGGCAACTTCTTTATGGACTTTTTACTAACTGCTTTTCTAAGGTTGAGCACAAAGGGGAGATGGCTTGTGCATGAACAGTGACATCAGAAGGTATTGGGAAGGGGACTCAAGCTGCTTTTTGTTATTAAGCCACAATCTCACTCTTTTTTAGTGCAGTCTGCTCTTCACTGTGTTATCTTGTGACTTCTGTTCAGGGACAGCATGACTGGATGTCAGAGATCCATTAGGGTAGTCTGCAGCAGGCTAAAGGGATAAATCCTGTTCTTTCTGGAGAAAGAGATATAGAGAATGTGCTCTATCACACTCACTCTCTGTTTATTTATACATCTTTGCCAGGAGCAAGAAAATGTATATTGTTAATGAGCTTCTATTATCTGGCTTCTAGACTCTATCTGAGCCATTTCTGTGATCAGCAGTGAGTTATGGGGTCTAGGGAGAAAAGGTATGTGTTGCTTTACAGCCTCAGTAAATCACCAACCTAATGGTGTTGTAGGATGTCCTTAGGTACCTCAGCCCTGCATCAAGACCAAGCAGCTCATATACTTAATTTCATTGCTCCTAGTCACTCTGTGTCACAGATTTGCAGATGTATTTCTTTGAGTATTGAGGAATTTTACTACAGATGCAGAAAAGCAAACTAAAATGTCTAGCAGAACACGAAAACAGGATGAGGGATTTGGGAACAAGCAGCCCAGCAGTGTTGAAGACAGCAAGCTATCTTATCTGCTTGAGTGATGCTTTCATTTGAGAGAAGAAGGGAGTGATACAGTAGGAGCATTTTTTATATAGTATGCTGGAAAATTTGATTTATGTATCCCTCATCTGATCTGTGCTTACACATTTTGGGGGCTTGGGGTGAAAGACAGGGATGATAATTGGGATTCCTGTGACAGCACAGCTCAGAAATGTAGACCTTTTATTCTCTGCTACCTTGTCCTCCAGGTATCATCTTAAAGAGGAAGAGGTAACTAGCCCAAGAACTAATTCCACCCATGTTTTATCATGCATCCTGTCTTTAAAGTATCATCCAGGAAGTGTTTCTTATTTGCCATTTCTTTCCAGCTTCAAGTGTTGGAATTTAAAAGAAGTAATCAAGCTAAGCTGGCCTCTACATATTGCACTTTTAGGATAAAGGCTTTTGTATTAGTAGATTTTGGGGAGTTGTTCATGGAATGAGTTGATTTCTTGAGGCTTCACTGGTTTGGCCAGAATATATAAGACATGATCCATTTGTGCTTTTGCTGGTGAAAACATTGCTTCCACTCTATGGCTCTACCTTAGAAAATGCTGCACGTGTAGCCATTGCCAGGGGAGCAGTGTTAAGAATTTATAGTTTAATCATGGCTCTGTAATTGGGCTCAACAAAGAAGAAAGGGTGGTGTTAAAAATGAAAGGAAATATTTCTCATTAGCCTCTCTCCAAGGCCACAGACTCTTTGTTGTCTGCTGTACTGTTCTTTGAAATATGCTAAGATAGCATTTAAATAAAGTATACACTGTTAGATACCTCTGACATCTCCTCAACAGACAAGTCAGGATGGGGGAATTAGTTTGTGATCTGATAAGTGTTTGACTACCCTGAGAGCCCTGTTGTTCCTGGGGTAAATGCATGCCTTGTCTTACGTATGCAGAATCAAACCTTACTAAAACCCTGGATGAGTATGTTATATCTGCTTAGATTTAGGAAGTCACCTGACAGGAGACATTTTCAGGCTTTGGTAGAAGAGCATGACCAGCTTTTCTGACCTAGTGATAGGATGCACAACCTTTTACTACATATGGGACCCTGGTCTGCAGATCAGTCTGTGGCTGTCTGTGCCTCTGAGGACAAGACAGGATCAAAACAGAAGTGCTGCTGATTTCTGTTGTGATACTGGCCTCTTCAGGGACATTGCAGTCAACTCAGGACCTTGGCTGTCATAGGTTTATGCTTTACTTGAGCCTTGGGTTAAATATGGACCTCCACAAACACTCAAATGGCTGTCTCCTGAAGAGCTGAAGGCTGTTCTATCAATAGGTTGTGCCAACATGATAATATTTACAAGCTCCATGTGTAAATATTTTCTTTGTCAACAGGTAAATGACTGTTTTCTAAGAAGACAGCACAGTATCTGTGTAGACAATATAGAATCATAGAATGGTTAGGGTTGGAAGGGACCATCTAGTTCCAACTCCCCTGCTATAGGCAGGGACACCTCCTACGAGATCAGGCTGCTCAGTGCCTTGTCCAGCCTTGAACGCATCCAGAGAGGGGGCATCCACAACCTCTCTGGGCAACCTCTTCCAGTGTTTCACCACCCTCCCCATACAGAATTTCTTTCTTATATCTAGCCTGAATTTCCCCTCTTCCAATTTACATTCCTAGTCCTTCCATCACATATCCTATTGAACAGTCCTACCCTGCCTTTCTGTAGGTCCCCTTNACTGGACACAATACTCCAGGTGGGGCCTCACCAGAGCTGAGTAGAGGGGCAAAATTACCTCTCTTGACCTGCTGGTCATACTTCCTTTGATTCAGCCTAGGATGGGGTTGACCATCTGGGCTGCAAGCTCACACTGCTGTCTCATGGTGAGTTTGTCATCCACTGATACCCCCAAATCCTTCTCTTCAGAGCTGCACTCAAGCCACTCTCCACCCAGCCTGTATCTGTTCTTGGGGTTGCCCCAACCCAGGTGCAGGACCTTGCACTTGGCCTTGTTGAGCTTGAATATATGTCTGTGCTGGGCAGACCAGCCATCCTGGGCTTTTCCAAGGTTGCATACAACAGCTTTCCGAAGGGGCTGGGTGGGAGACGTGCTAAGGCATTCAGCTAAAAGAAGACAGCCATCCATCCCCCTGAAACTTTGGAAATCCAAATATATTTCTTGCTTAAAACTTTAGTGTCTATGTGGTTAAATTGAGATTACTTGGCTGGCTGTCAGGCATGAGTCTCTGCTTAGATTTTGCTTCAGATTTTGGCAGTGCTCGAGAAATCAGTATGGGAAAGGAGTGAAGGGATCCAGAAAGTCACAGGCTACCAACTTGCTCTGGGCAAAACTACTTGGCAGATGCAGAGGTAGCTGGGAGAGCCAGAAGAGAGAGGGCTCAGGGGTCCAGCTGGCAGCATCTCAGGGATGCAGGAACATCCAGGCAGGCTCCAGAAAACCCAGGAGTTCAGCAATGCCAAGGACTCTCTGCCTCCAGCTGGCTTCTGCTGCAGGGCCTGACTGCTCCTGAACAGGAATGGTGGGGAGACCAAGGCAGATGCTTTGAGACTGCAGCTTGGAGGCTCCTCTCCAAGACATCCCAGTGGGCAAATGGTCCCAGAAGCTCTTCCACAATCCATCCTTACCTTGGCATACCCCAGCCTGGGGGCACAACGGCTATTTCACATTGCCAGCCTGTGCTGCAAAGTGCAATTTGTAAGGTAATTAGAGATAATTGCTGAAGGATGCAGTTTTTAATTACAAAACACATAAGGATTTTCAGATAATTCAGTCCCAAAGAGAAAGAAACACTCTTTTCAAAGGGGAAAATATAATCAAAATTAATAGGGGATGGAAAATGAGTCCTATTTGTAAGTCAGTAGGACCCACAGCAAAGATTTGGAAAAGCTACTGTATTTTTTGCTTTTCCTGGAAACCCAGCCTCTCTTTTACCATAGCAGGCACACAAATTGCTATTGAATTATATGCAAGGTGCTGAAACACTTCTATTTTCTTAAGGGGAAGTATTATAAATTAGCTTTCATATATCATGCATAAAGAAAGATGCTTGTAAAATAATACCTGCTGTGAATTTGTTACAGAAAGTAATTTCAGTTTGTTTTTATTTTAATTTTTTTTTCATGTGCTGCATGTTAATTTATTTTGTTAGAAATGGGACAGTCCGTGAACACCAGAAAAGCATCTGGCTGTCCTTATCCTGAAATACCTTTTCACTGTGCCTGAAAAAAAAAATCTCCTCATAGTCAGGTGCTGCTTTTTTTTTTTTTTT
>VZTY01026843.1:10508-22790 GCA_013400935.1 Turnix velox
AGAGCCGAGGAGGAAGAGAGAGACTGACCCTTCGATCCCTCCTTTTATATTGAGCACATGAGGCATATGGGATGGAATACTCCATTGGTTACATGTTACATCCATCAATGTAGAACCCTCCCCTTGCGGTTTCTCTTTCCGGTACAGCCGACCACGAGTTCCTTCCTCACTAGTCCTTTGGCACCTCCCCCAGGCTGGCTCCAACCTGGCGAGGTCTGCCTGAGGCTTCGATAGCTCTCCTTTGTCTTCCTATTGAGAAGTTGATGGCCATCGTTAACTCCCTAGCCAGTTTCTATCCTCCACGAATTCCTCCGTTTTTCTTTAAACATTATACAACGGTAAACAATCTTACACACAATAATAACAAGTAAAAATATTAGTACAAACACAAACCAGAAAATTTACCCCATTCTACCTCAAACCAGGACACTATTTATTGGCTGGAAAGTGCCACTGTTTCTGAACATTCTTAATGATATTCAGCAAGTACCATCTCCTTGAATATTTAGTACAGTTACAATTCTGTAGAAACATATGTAATTCTAAGGGGAAAAAAGGGAAAGAATCTATTATTCCACTAGTCGAGAAACAAATAGTGCATGCAGAAGCTTTTCATTTATATTAATTCTTTCCTATGGGAACTTTTATTTTCACATTTTACCTCTCCTGGTCCAATCCTGGATTGGGAGTGATATCACCCCTAAAATATAATCATTACTGTAGCTAGCTCTGAAATGTGGGAGGTGCTTGAGTACTGTGTAGTATGTGCCAGCAGAAGTTATCTTCAGGGAGTTTTTCACACAGAATCACAGAATGTGAGGGATTGGAAGGCACCTCAAGAGATCATCTAGTCCAATCCCCCTGCCAGAGCAGGAACAGCTAGATCAGGTCTTGAATGTCTCCAGTGAAGGGGACTCCACAGCCTCTCTGGACAGCCTGTTCTAGTGTTCTGGACACAATACTTCAGATGTGGTCTCAGGGCAGATTAGGGGGGAAGAAGACCCTCTGTAGACCTACTAACTTTGTCCCTTCTAATACACCGCAGCATGCCATTGACCTTCTTGGCCATAAGAGCACATTGCTGGCTCATGTTCACCTTGCTATCCACCAGGTCCTCAAGGTCCCTTTCCCCTACACTGCTCTCTGACAGCTCAGTCCCAAACTTACACTGATATATCAGGTTGTTCTTGCCCATATGTAAGACTCTACACTTGCCCTTGTTCTACTTCATTGAATTTCTCCATGCCCAACACTCCAGCCTTTCCAGGTCTCTCTGGATGGCAGCAAAGACTTCCGAGGTGTTAACTGTTCCACCCAATTTTGTGTCATCAGCAAACTTGCTGACAGTTCACTCTAGTCCCTCATCTAAGTCATTGATGGATATATTGCACAGTACTGGGCCCACTACTGATCCTTGAGGGACTCCATTAGACACGGTCCTCCAGCTAGACTCTGTCCTACTGACCACAACACTCTGGCTTCTTTCCTTTGGCCAGTTCACAGTCCACCTTGCTACCCAATGGTCCAGACCATATTTCCTCAGTTTAGCTGTGAGGATGCTATGGGAGACAGTGTTTAATGCTTTACTGAAATCAAGATAGACTACAACCACTCTTTTACCATCATCTACTCACTTGGTTATCAGGTTGGTCAAGCATGACTTCCCCTTGGTGAGTCCATGTTGATTGCCCCTAATAACCCGCTTATCCTTGATGTGCCTAGAAACAGCACCAAGAGTAAGTTGCTACATCACTTTTCCAGGGATGGAAGTGAGGATGACTGGTCTATAGTTACCTTCTTGCCCTTTTTGAAGACTAGAGTGACATTTGCTTTCCTCCAGTACCCAGGAACTCCTGTTGCCCATTACTTACCAAAGATTATAGAGTGGCCTGGCAATGACTTCTGCCAGCTCCCTCAGCACCCTCAGGTGCATGCCATCACAACCCAGGGATTTATGAACATCCAGATTTCTTAAATGGTCCCTAACCAGGTCCTCATCAAACAAGGCACACTCCTCCTTTATCCTGAGTTCCTCTGGGGTCTGAGAGGTGTAATGCTACTCAGGAGAGGATTTTTATTCTGTGTAATGTAGAGAAGAAGGAATTTTTGGCAGAAGTAGAAATTATTGCATATTTCTCATATTAAGTGTACAAAGCAGTAATAAATAGATATTCTGTGTACACGGACATACTGAAGGGAACTATAAAGTGAGAACAGGAATAACAACAGTTTATTCTTAAAGGTGATTCACTAAATTGAATCTGCAATAAATCTCCAAGCTTTCTGGCAGAATGCCATTGCAGCAAGATATCACCTATACTAAAATGATGCACTCTCATGTCCACTTGATTGACTGCCGATGTGACAGCCACCAGATGCAGAAACATTTGCACTTCACACATTCCTTGTAAAACAGAAATATCACTAACTGTTTGGGGGTTTTTTCAGCTTAAAAAAGATATAATTTTTGTTTCATTTCTTAGGACTTAATGACAAGTTGTATTTCATAGCTTGCCTGCCATAACAAATACTCCTTTCATTATACAGATCAGGAGAAAGCAATTCTCACAGGCAGTAAGCATTTTGACCCTTAATAAATGTTGTGGGAGATGTTATTTTTGGAGCAAAGTAAAATGTTCTGTGATTTAACAATTGAAAAATTAAGTTTAAAATGACAGGCAGGTGGGGAAAAATTAACCCTTTCTAAGACTGAGTTTGCCAGAAACAAATACAAATTTATTAATATAACTCCTCTACTTAGACTTCAGAAGTGCTACAACAGTGCAGTAAACTGAAATAACATGAAGGGAAATAAAAGTCCATTTTGGCACAAACATGAAAGTCATGCTATTGCTTTAGATGTGGATATGTCAGTTATCTGACTGATTTTCTGGGATGCTCTGCAAGATATGTAAATTGAAAACAATGGCAAATGTAAAAGGAACATCAAAGTAGTTGTGCTACACTTGACAGATGGAAACACAACACCTCCAGCTTTACACTAATAAAGTCTAAACCACTCGTGTCTAAAAATAAGGATCATATTGTTCAGTTGGTATTAATTATTGATAAAACATAACTTCCCATATATCCATACTTGAAAATATTGACTTTGAAGTCCATACTTCAAAGTATTTAATGTTCTTTAAGCCAAAGTCATTGAAGATGGGCAGGATGAAACTCAAGTTTTATACACATTAGATTCAAATTTTTGTTAGAAACTGCTTACTTTATTAATTTTCAGCTTTCCTTTTAATTTCAAGTTTCTACACAGATTACACTTATTTATTTTTGCTTAGTAAAGCATCACCTTATTTCAACAAGGAGGTAAAAATCCATTATAAGAGTGATCAGAAAGAATTTTTGTCAAGCTTAGTTCATACGAAGATTGAAGAAATGCAGTGGAGACTCAAACATGAGGAGATATCCCTATTGAAGATGGGTTGGAGAATGGTGAGAGTAAATGTTAGCATCCTGGATTAGTAAGATTGTTGCAAAGGATATTTGCCTTTATTTGCAACAAATGCTTGTCCTCATAATCATAGCCAGGAATCATTTAAAATACTTCCTTGTGCCATGATTGGCCATGTATTTGGCATAATGCTGTATTTTACTGAACTGCATTCTCTATTTTAATTAATTTTTCTTAAAATCTTGATGAGCAAAATTCACAAGACCCTAGTTTCTCCATGAGTCTAGCACACACCATTTCTGTTATTGTGGTTTGTTTATTTTTCCTTTTAGTTAATTCTTTTGTTTGATTCAAAGCCAGTAGTGTTTTCCATACTTCATATCCTGTTACTGTGTTAGTCTACTTCTTCATGTGATGATCTGCACTCCTGGATCTACCTGCCTAGATCTCAGGCATTTAATTTGCTGCTCTTCTATCCATTTTTCCCCCTACCACAGGGCCGGTCTGATTTGCTGAAAGAGTAGTTTGCTGT
Organism: Turnix velox; assembly: GCA_013400935.1. Lineage (NCBI taxonomy): Eukaryota > Metazoa > Chordata > Aves > Charadriiformes > Turnicidae > Turnix > Turnix velox. Next base: position 14,453 of record VZTY01026843.1, read on the forward strand.
TAACTTCTCTGGTCTTTGTATTAAACCATTTCAGACATTTCAACTGGCTCATTTGACTTTACAGAAGTAACATGAACCTGCAGAGACATAAGCAGAAATACTGAAGACTTCAGTCTTGAATCCTTTAAAGCGTTTTTCTCAAGTGTCTCAAAAATAATTAAATGACCGTTTGCCAGCGATAAACTGAAAAATCTACATCAATCCAAGTTAGAATTTTGAGACTTACTGACTAACTAACTGGTGAATTTGTTCTCTAGGTCATCAGTGAAATTCCATATTCACTTTAAAATGGAAAATAGTATCTCCAAAATACAATTTTTGGCACATTTTATTTCTTATGGGAATTAGTAAAAAACATTAATTGTTCATATATAGGAATGATACATGCCAAGCATGATTAATGCCAAGTAGTATAAATGCCACTGAGAATTCTGAAAACATGAATTTACTGAATTAATTCTGATATTCATGAGATTTAGGGAGTTACCTGTAGTTTAGATCCCCGAAAATCTTCCTTCTTTGTTATTTCTTCCTCAAATAAACTTGTGTTTAGGAAAATATAGAGGATTATTCTCATGTTAAGGCTCTTTTTATGTGATAACAGTGTTACAAATAGAAAGTGTCCCATGCAACTTATAGCACAAGTCCTGACTAAGAGCTGCCTACACTACATGTAGCAAGAGAATCACAAGAAAATATTCCAGTGGTTCTCAAGTAACATCTTGTGAGGAGTATAGGCTGAATTACACTGAAAAGGTGATGGAAGAATCAAGAAAGCTGAGTGAGAAAGATATTGCTTCAATAACAGACTAAAAAGCCTTTAAACTGACTGGAATACATTCTCACTATCAGATGTCATAACCCATTTTTTGAAAAATCCTGGCAACATGGGATGCATTGAAAAGCCATTCTTTTAGTTAACCATAGAGCTTCTGTTGCAAAATTCTCTATCCTTCTAGCAGTGAAAAATTCATTTCAATATATACACATAATTGATGACCAAATTAGTCACAACTGACAATTTAGTGTTTTCATAATGTCTACTGTTGTCACTGTTCCCTGGAATACCCAAACTCTGCAACTTCAGTGAAAGAGTTATAGGTGATAGAATGAGATGGGTCTTTGCTAAGGAATGCTTACCAAAGATGAGCAACCTCCTGTCCTTTGATAAATTTTCACAGGAATAAACATGCCTGTGTGGGAGGAACCAAAGGCATGATGGCATCTCTGAAATTCTGAAGGACCAACATGAGCAAAAGGCTTCTGTGGTGTTTTTGACTTTCTTGCTTGAGCTTAAAGGTATCAGTGAGGAGAGGACACCTTCATAGGGATCAGAATATCTATGATGCTGTATGGATAGCTTGGGCACTGCACAAATACACCAGTGGGAAAGTATTAGGGGGAAAAAAAAGTAAAATATTTCTTTGCTATCTATACATTTAGGTGGTGGGAAAGAACATAACTTTGTTTATTATTAAAAGCATTAGTAATGTGAGAAGCAAGACAGTTTCAAAATTAGAAGGAGCACCCATAGGAAAGAAAGGCTGTATGTTAGGAAGTGCTGTATGAATTTTCTCATGCCCTAAGGATTCTCATGCCCTAGGGCAAACAGCTCAGTTCAGTATAGGATGATCCACGGAGCTGTCTGAGTGAAATTAATAGGACCCAGTTCAGGTACTTAGCACAACATACTGGCATAACCTTTCTATATCTTACCTATAAACTTCAAAAATAATTTTTATTCCCTGCATCTGTATGTAATATTTTGGCAAAATTACAAGAATACTGTTGTTATGCATACTTTTTTAATGGAGATGCATTATAAAAGGAGACTGTGAAGATAAGACTTAAAAGAGATTTACAGCTGCAACAGTAGAATGTACTGCTTATTAAAGCTTTAAACTAGGTGTAAACTATAGCATTATAGCTTACTATAGCTAAAAACATAAATGAGATACTACTGCATGACTGAAATCTATGTAAAAACAATATAGAACATAACACTGATTGCTGTCATTGGCAGGTATGCCGAATTATCTTTCTGAATCTCATTTGCCTTCCTGAACTTTTTCTGATTCTTAAAACACAGCTTAAGTCATCGCATCATAATCAACATGAGCATTTGTACTATTTGGGGGATCATCTAAGAAGTCATAAATTTACCTTTACAATTCTATCAATTCACCTTTCAGTAAAGAGTAAAATTCAGTACTCAAGTTTCGCTTACACAGATTTCTGTAGTATAGTTATTAGATTTTCAGAACTTATTTGAACTATAACACCTTAGGCATAAGTGCCATGATTTGATATTGAGATGAAACATTTGTCTAAAGCAAAGTTTCACAAATAAAAATAACAAACATATTACTTCTTTTTATTTTTGAAAGATTAGTATCATCAAATTTGAATACAGTGCTGCATTACACTAAAATATTTACCTAATATGCCCTATTTTCATAACAGTAAAGGTCTATTTTAGTTTCCTTTATTTGTGTTGAGAATAAATTCTAATTTGCTTTTTGAGAATTACTACATTAAGCCAGAGTCAATTTACAAAATGAAACCCTGAGGCCTGGTGGATGCTGGCAGTGATATGATAAACCATTCTGCTCTGTTACAGTATTTTGCTTGAAGCCAGAAAACAGCTTTGAGTTCAGAAATTTCAGACTAAAAACTAACAAGCAAACATAGAATGTTAAAGTGTTTAGTATTTTTAGTGTTTAGTTTTTCCTTAAGAGACATTGCAAATGAAGAAACTAAACCAAAAAAAGTATTACCTATGAAATGACAAACAAATTATGATAAAATGATAAATCCTTTATAACAAAATATCTGAAAGCTTTTTCCTGAAGTTTTCTTTTATGTTTTGAAATGGCAGATTGCACATTAATTATTACCAATTATTACCATCTATCCCATAACTTATTGCATGGCACAGATTCTTCCTTCACAGCTCTTACATGACCTAGAATGATTATCTACACGACTGCAAAGTGATGCTATTCTCCAAATGATTGTTGCAATAATTTGACAACTATTCAAGCTATTAGGCAAATTCTTAAATGTGAGTGAAGTTCTGGTGCCTGCATTCAGTTACATCAAGACAGACATTTTAGAGACGCTTTCTCTATGGCTCATTTTATTCAATGCACTATATTAGGACATTTTTATTTGGTTAAGTGAAGATGATCTAGTGTCAGAAGTGAAGTATGGTCCAGTCTGATCAGAATTTAGACCATTAAGAAATTAAAACATTATAAGAGGAATTTGTTTCTAAATTAACACATAAAGATGTCTTCAGAAGGGCTAGAAATAAAGTTTTCTGAGATATGATCTTTAAGGTCCCTTCCAACCCAAACTATTCTATGATTCTATATCAGTTTAATTCTGAATGAGTGGTAAAGCAGGAGGCTATTGCCTTTCATTCCTCTCTCTCTTTCTTCCTTTTTCCCTTCTCTGATTCTGCTGCTTCTTTGAAAGCCTGAAGTCTTCCCATAGTTCAACAAGAGCTTTCAGGAAAACTAGATTTGTTGACATTTATACTGAATGCCTGTACTATAACACCCTGGAAAAGTTTAAGCAAGTTTAAACATTATCTGGAGGCTATGCAGTAGTGAGACACAAGAAGAGGTATAAAGGAATGTTAAAAAATAAACATTATAGTTCTCACAGTTGTTACATTAACATTATCTTTCTCTTGTCTGTCTGAAACTAACAGATTGTAAGAGGGTAATTTCTTTTAAATAAATAACTATTCTAAAAATCTTCTATAGAGGGACTTCCATGACCTTCTGGAAGATTCACTTGCAAGATTTGAAATAATGAAGACTTGTTGAAGCATCAGTTATCTTAGAGATGGATTTCACTGCATACTCTTGGAAAGCATACTCATGCTTATATTCTTAAATTGCAGAAATTTATGTCTACATACTGGAAACAGAAATGACAGAGGTCATTACTGTCTCCAGAAGGGAGGTCAGCAGAATAGATTGCTGATTTATCTTGGTCAGTCTCAGGAAGGACTAACACTGTGTTCACACAAACCACACTAGTTCCCCTTTAGTTTCCTATCGACTGGATACAAATTCAGTCATTTGCTTATAAAATGACTTTTTTTTTTATCTTTAAAGACTGCCAAAGAAGCTTTCTTGATATGGACTTTCAACCCTGAAAATCCTTAAATTTGAAGTAATCTGTTTGTCTGTAAATTAAAGGCACAAATGAGTGAGGTATAAATAATTACTTTGTTCTTTCAGAAGAAAATTTCTAGAGCAGAACCTGTAATGTTTTAAATAAGTGATTACTTATAACAAAACTGCATTGCATCTAACAGCAAAAAAGCTCAAGTCCTTCCATCCCTCATTTTCACTGCTCGCAAAACACAGGCAGTGCATGCTCAGGTTTGTCAGCATCTGCTAATATATACATCATTGCATTGCAGTGGGAGCAAACCATTGTGTATGTGTTGCAGCGACTATGAAAAATAAACAAAACAAGAAAATCAGCAGGAAAGTACCCTCTATGTTACCTTATCAGCTGACCAGCAGGAGGTACTGGTACCTTCAGCAGGTGTCACTTCCCCTGCACCTCCACTTTTATCTCTCATCATGCAGGGGAGCCAAGGTCAGGACATATAACTGCATTACCTTCACAATATCAGTATGGTTGAGCTTTCCTACTCAAGTGAATGGCTGAGAGAAAGATGGATGAGGCTGCTTTCAAACCAGCCTTCACATTCCACAATGCTCTAAACAGCTGCTAAGCCACCTGGCCTGCCACTAGATTATACCTTACTTAATTCTGATCCACTCATTGCATAGCATTNCCCTCGTCAGCGTTCCCCTCCCCAGCACTGCGCTCTCTCAGGCCTACTCTCCTCGGCCTGACCACGTGGAAACTCGATCATCTCGGGAGCTGGATTCTCCTCGGCCTGCTCACGTGGGATCGTGATCATCATCCCGGGAGCTGGATTCGGTCTTGTAAATATTGTACACCTTTTTATCTTTTCCTTTTGATTTTATTTATTGTTTCATTATCTATTAAAGTAGTTTGGAATTCTTCCGAACTCTTAAATCTCCTCCTTCCTTCCTCTCCCCTCCTCAGAGAGAGAGAGGGAGGACCATCTGTCTCTGGCGGGCTAATTTATTAATTTTGGCCCAAAACCAGGACAGCATTGTATTTCTGACTGAAAAAAAAGAAAATCCTTTCATCAAGTTCTTTGGATAGAACATGTTTTCACTGTAAGAAACTTGATGTTTCATTCACAGTCAATGGAACTTGGTAGCTCTACTAAGAGAGTTAAAAGAGATTAATAAAATCCACTAACTAATTCTCTATTAATTATTAGGAAAAGCATTCAATGTACAAGTTCATAGCAAAGTTTGAGCTGAAGCTGTAGAACAAGGGGAATAATTTGTCATGAATTCAGAACACAAAGAGGTGGATATTGAATCTTTACTTTGATTATTTAGCTGTTTGTCAGAGAGATACTATAGCAGATTTACTTGGTAAAGTTTTTGTAGCAGGGTGTCTACCAGGGTAGCTTCTGTGAAAAGTTGCTAGAAGTTTCTACTGTGTCTGACAGAGTCAATTCCAGATGGTCAAGATAGACAAACTTCTATTCAGGTAACAACTAAATGGACTTCTGCAACTGTAGAAAAGACATGAGATAATAGCATATAAAAATATGACTATCAGGGAAAGAGTAAATAAGAAATTAATGTTAATAAATTTTCTAATACCAGAACTAGGGAATGTAAAAAAAACCCAAAAGCTATTGGGACACATTTCAAAAGAAACTGAAATACTTCATATGGTCTGTAGTTAAACCATAAAACTTCTTGACAGCATTCACAATAAATCACAATAAACATTTTGAAGTAGGTGCAAACTTAATTAGAATTGCATCTCTGCATTAAGAGTCACTAATTCTTACACTATAAGGAAGTTACATCTTTTTGTGTCTTTGTCACAAAACTGTTGCTGATTTTTCCGGAATGATAAGCCAGGAGGACTTCTGGATTCAAGTAACCAGAAGATATCTGAATTTTAAGATATATTTATATATTAAAAAATCCATTATTCAGCAATACTACATTGACTATCAGTTGATGAGATAAAAGATCAGCCTTATCACTCTACAGATCATGTTTCCATGATGTTGTCAGGAACAAACTCACTGAAGGTAGAACAGAGGTTCCTATAATATAAGAACAGTATTTCTACTGTATAAGTCTCTGTTCAGTGCTCTTAAAATAAGTATTATAAGCACAGAAAAGTCAGTGGGCAGAGCATTGGATATATTTTATTGATGAATTTGAGATTCAGAACACTTCTATAGATTTACACTTATTACCAGCATGTGGGACCTAAATATTAACAGAGCTGCTCAGATAATATTAGTATAACAGGGCAGACAATGCCAAAAAATAAAAACTCTGATATTAGACTTAGCTGGACCAATAGGCAAGTTATGAAAAAAGTAAATTATTTTTGCTATTATTTATTATCTACTTTTCAGATTTATATTTTATACATGCCGGTATAATTAACAAATTATGTAGTTATTGTAACTTACTACAGAGTGATAGAAGACCATGTTTTGCTATCTACGTTTTGTGGAGTAAAGAATATAATCGTCAGAGAAAGGATGATGCAAGAGGTCAAGACAAATGGATGTGATAATATGTTTATGATAACAGGTTACTACAACAGTCATGAAAACAGTCATAATTCCACAATTAGTTTTGTTGCTATGGTTTCTTTGGATTTGGAAATACTAAGCTAACAAGAAAAAAAAAGAGAGAGAAAAAGTAGGGAAACTGTAGAAGGAAATTAAGATGAAAGGACAGAGGAAATGGAAGAACTAAAGATGCAGGTGGTCCCATAAGTCATTAGAAAATAAATTCAGCTCATAAAAAAATCATATCTGGTCATTTGTTGTACTGGGCTGCTTTTCTATCATTTTTTATTCCTCAGGTGAAATGCTAGCTCTGGGTCAAATGGCATAGTACAGAGAAAGACAGGACTGTTCTATGCTTATATCTGAGATAATTTCCTGTCTGCTCTTACTGAGTCTTCTGAAGCCCTGGTATCTGTAAAATGCTCTCCATTGAATGGAAGTGTGTCGTGACTATCAAAGATTACTGTATATGTGGTTTGGAGGTAAGTGTAAAAGTAAAGAAAATAAACAGGATATTATCATGTTTAGCAAGACATACTAGGAATTATAATTAGCAAACAATATAATGTAATTACTTTAAATTAACACAACTAATTACTGTTGGGGTTTTTGAAATATTTATTATTACTGCTTGCACTTTGAACACACACAACATGCAACTTAGTGAGCACAAAAACTGTCATCAGAATTTTAACACTCATTACAAAAGTGAAAGGGACCATAGCAACACACTATAATAATAAAAGTTATATGATAATATATAAAATAGAGACAATAGCTTGTTAGAATTGAGTAGATAATGATAAATAGGAAGAAAATAGAAAGCTTTAGTTCTCTTGCTCTTACATGTCATAAAAGATTGAGATTCTTGATTTAACTTCCTTTGCTTTAGTCAATTGTTAATTATTCCCATGCCTTGTTTAACTGAATCTACTACTTATTTTGGCTTTTATTTTAAGTCGGGCCATAGCAAACCAAGAGTTTTCATGTTGTCATATTTCTCAAGAAAATTTGCCAGAAATATTAAGAATTATACTTTTTGTTGTTGCATTTACTCTGCAGAAATCTAATAAACAAGTTTATCAGTGAAGACCCTAAAAAATCGATTTTAGCAAAATATTGAATATTCATTTTGTAGCATGGAAAGCAGTTTATTGTTTGCTTGTAAAAGGCTCACAAAATATTTCCCATTATCAAACACAATATAATAATGGATTTTGTGATCTTTCTGCATTTTTGTAAAGGAAGATCAATTTTGCTATTTTTAAACCCATGTTTATGCCTTCAAACAGGACTTAAATTACTATCTTAATTGAATTAAGGAAAATGAAAATATTATTAACTCCTCACATTTTGCTTTTCAGATCTAGAATTTTATAGTAGTTTGCTTATAATTTAAACAGTTATTAGGTAATAGTCATATAAAATATTGCAAAAAAATACAATAATTAGCCATAAAAATATTATTTTGGATAAATTGCAACTGTAGTATCTAGCTTTGATAAAGAGATATACACACACACAGAAGTACAGAGTCACAGAATCATAGAATGTGCTGATTTGGAAGGGAACTTTCTTTAAAGGTCAACTAGTCCAACCCTGAAGCAAGGAGGAAATCTTTAGCTATATCACTTTGCTCAGAGCTTCATCAAACCT
>VZTY01026849.1:200-65957 GCA_013400935.1 Turnix velox
GCACGGCGGGGGCAGTCCCAGCCTTCTCCCTTCCCCCTCTCCCCGGTTGAATGTGTGTGGGGGGGAGAGACCACACACGGATGTGACCCGGGAGCAGCCGCGATGGTGAGAGGGGCCGCCGCGGCGGTGAGGCGAAGTGAACGGGAGAGAACGAGCTGGTGGCACGGCTGCAGCATCCCGGTGCTAGCCGCGACGTGCCGGGAGCGGGTCCAGCATCCCAGCGGCGGCGGGTACCGGGCGATGAATGGGGAGCAGCCTTCCTCCCACTCCCCCCTCCCGGGCAGCCGGGGCGTCTCTATCCGCGGGAGGAGGCGCGACCCGCCGCTGCCATCCTGCGCCCAGCACCAGCTGCAGGATGGAGCGACGTTGACTCACCCATCCCGCCTTTCCCTACCCTGGGCTATGGTTTACCCGCCTCTCGCAGACAAAGGCGGGGGAAATCAAACCCTGCAGCCTCGCACCGGGAGTTGCACCCCCCCCTTCTCCTTCCCCTTGTCACCCACCCCCATTACTCGGCGGCTGCAGCCCGGGGGTGGAGAGGCAGAAGGAAGCAGTGTGTGTGTGTATATTTGGGGGGGGTAAAAAGAAGACTTCCAAAACAAGTAGCACGGCGTACGCCAGGCTATTGATGTGCCTCCATATTAAATCCCGTTAAATGGGGATCGTCTCTCCCGGTTTATGGCCATGGAAGAAAAATGCCAGCCCCCACCCAAAATGCACCGCAGCCCGGGCGGAGTGCGGGAGGGAGGCGGCAGGGGGCGCCCTTCCCGCTCCGGGCAGGGCTGTGGGAGGGGGGTGCGGGCGGGGGACGTGAAGGAGGGGGCAATGGCCCCCTGTCCCACAGCGGGCCTGCCTCCCCGTCCCACCACAGGCCCCTCAGTCAGTCCCACCATGGCCACCCCTAGTCCCACCCCAGACAGTCCCACTCCCACCACCGCCCCCCTCTGCTCTTGGCATCCATCCTACCTGCCCGCCCCATAGAGGTCGGGGCTGTTGAGGGAGGGGTGGGAGCTCTGCCCTGGTTTGGGGCAGTTTTTTGAGGGTGTCAGGATCAAATCTTGGTGTTCTCTCGTGATGCCATTTGCTTTCCAAGCTTACACGGCTTTATTTTGTACCTCCCGTGCGTGGCTGCGGCAGCACAAACTCGCAGTGTGGGGTCTGGAGTGCTTTGTCTGTGGCCCTGGCCAGAATTTGGGCAAGCAGCCACTTGACATTTCTATATTATTTTGCATTTAAGCCTTTTGGTAGGTGCAAAATAGATTTTTTCATTCCTTTTAGAGAAATGCCCCTCCGGTTTTTATCTTTTAAGAGATTGTTTTTACTAGCCATATTTCTATTTCTTTTTACTCCTATTTTCTGTTTCTTTTTGGAGGCTCAAGTGTTTCTGAGGTATTGATGTCCTACCTGTCAGGTAGTGGGACCAGCCCTGTTTGGCTGCCTGTGTGTGCTGGTGGCCACCAGCCCTGTCACCTCTTGCAGGGTCTCAGCTACTTGTAAAAACTTTCACTTGGGGACTTGAGTAACTCCTAATAATTACAAGCTGCCATCCTTCTAGGTGAGAAAGGCAGATCCTCCTGTTGGAAAGAATAAAAAATCACCTTCAGGAAAGCAAACCAAAGCCTGGTTTCTTTTCAGATACACATTTACAGATGTTGAGCAGTAATTTGATACCAGCAGATTGACATCGTGATATGTGCTGGAATCTTAAAATATTTAAAAGAGACAACAGAAGAGAAATATACTGTTGTTAATAGAGGCTGAAGGGTTGTAACATGGTGTTTCCCCTGAAGCTTATCACAGTAAATACTTAAATGAACTTCAGTTAAAATAGAAGTGTCCTTTTTGGCATGCAAGGAGTAACTTGCTCTCCTCCAAAGAGGTTCTGTACTGTTTCTTAATAGTAAGCTGTCCTTTACTAAAATGACTGCTACTTCTTAATTAACTTTTTTTAATGGCTTTTGGGTATCTAATAGAAATTAGATACTTGGAATAGTTTGGTTTGGAAGGGACCTTAAAGATCATTTAGTTCCAACCTTCCTGCCATAGGCAGGGACTCCTGCAGTGTTTGAAGGCAGCTCTCTCAGATCATTGTGAACTGACATATTTTTAGGGGCCCAGTATAAAAAAAGCTTTTGAACTTGAAGTGATGGTCCATCAGACAGGTTGACAGAGGCATCTCTTTAGGTTACTGCTGTCAGTGCTTGAAAGTGTATTGTGTGGAAGTGCTAGAGCTTTAAAGTCATTAAGATACACGTGTTAAGTTTTAGGAAGGAGGTGTTGTTTGCAGATGGAAGGGATAGGGAAGGTGAAAGGTGGCTGCCTGCGGTGATGGGTTTGCCTGTGGGTAAGGCAGGCCAGTGGTCACCAGTGTCTGCTGCTCAGAGTACTCAGTAATGAAAAACCTTCACAGGAGAGGAACTTCTTGGTTGTTTTGGAAAGTTCATGTCTTACAGTGTTAAGCATCAGCTGCACAAACAAAATGTCTAGGAAGACTCTGTATGCTCTTCAGGATGAGATTAATAACTTAATTTTTTTTGTATACGTAGGATAGAAGTTCCCAGTTGTCAGAAGATGCCCATTAGCATTTTCAGAATTGGTATGTGTCACTTACAGTGGTATGTTAAAACAGTGTTTTAATTAAGCTTTTATAGTATAATTTGTTAGGTACTAAATAAATTCTCTTAAATTCTAGATGAATGCACGTAGAAATTTTCTGTGGAAGGTAAGTTGTGCTTCTTACACACCGCAGAGTGAATAATGATTATTCCCAGCTCAGCTTTGCCACTGTAATTATAGTAAATATTGAAGGTAAATATTATGATATAAAGTAGCATTCCTGAAGTACATAACCATATCAGAATCTTATCAGCAGTCTAAAGTCATATAAGCCAAATGTGTATTTTGTGATCTTTTATTAAGATGGCAGCCAATTTGATTGAGGTAAAGAAGTAAATTGGAACAAGTGATTTAGTGGCAGCAAAGACATGGGTTAATGCATTTGTTCTGAAGTGGCAGAATTAAGGTACAGCAGCTTGGTGAGGATTGAGCGTTTGTTTGGTTTTTCTTTTTTTCTCCAGAAAGGTGAAGTTGTCTTTGCTCTAATATTCAAGTTGAGAGACAAAATTTTATGGATCAGGAATGAGCTTCAGAGTATCAGATAGTGGAGCAGTCTGAAATCTGTAGGACATAGGTGCCAGCAGGGTGGCAATGGATGCTTATAGGGCTGCAATTGAGCAGCTGATCATTGTGGTCCTGATATGCTTTATCTGCATGGGCAAAGCTGGGGTATTTTAAAAATCATAAGTTTGTTGATTTAGCACTCTGTGTTTGCTGGGATTATGTCTTTTTAAGATCTATGTAATATGGTTGTTTAAAAAAACCCTAGCAGCTGACTATGCTGGCCTGCATCTGAACAAATACTATAATTTTTTTTTTTCATTAAAGTAAGACCTGCTCTAGGATTAGGGTTTTTAATATCTGTTAGGTATGTTTTTTGTTAACATAATTGTAATGGTATATTTTTTAGTGCAGAGGCGGTGTTCCTCATATTTATATGTTGTTACAGGTGTATGTTTCCTAAGAATAGGGTAAGCTATGGAAATGAGAATAAAAAGAAATGCAATGTAAATGTCTATATATATACATTGGAAGAAAAGAACTCAGTATTAATTGAGTAAAAACCCCTATACATTTTATATATATTTAGATTTATTGTGACTCACGTGGCAAGTTGGGGGAAGAGGAACCTTGCTCCCCTAGTCAGGATGGCCAAATTGACTTGTTCCTTTTGAGCTTTGAGGAGGTACTTAAATCCAGTACAAAAAAGTTAATGCATGTTCTAGAGATGAATAAAGACATTTTTAGAGAGGGTGTAACTCTAACTCTTATTTATCTACCTGAGGGCTATATGCCTGAAGGGAAAAACCTTTTATTGAGAGCTTTGCTAGAGCTGGTTGGTAGTGAAAGGCAAACACGGGGCTGAAATTTGGAGTCTCACTCTTATTTCACATTATTGCTTTTAAATGTGTTGTGATGGTTGATGGTTTTGAATAAGAGTGGAATAAATAAATTTTTTCTGCAGTGAGTTGCTTTCTGTTACCACCATTTTTTTTTTAAGGTGGCATTAACTGATGCTGTTGGGTCCTAAACCTGTGTGTTTGACTCACTGAACACTGCTCACCTGCAGGTTCTTGATTGTGTAGACAATGTGGCAAAATGTTTCATTTAAAATTCACTTCCCAAGCAGTATCTGAAACAATTAACGAGCAATTAAAATCAAGTAATTATGTGACAGCCTGTCCATTGAAGTAATACTCCAGCTCCTCCAGTCACAACAGTGTAGGAGAAGGGCATGCTCTCAAGCCTGGCTTCACTGTTTAGTGTTTATTCCTTACTCCTAGCTACTCTTTCTCTTTCAGACCTCAGCCTTCAGGCATTCTTTCTGTGACCCCTTTTTACTTCTTTGCTGAATTCTGATATGACTCTGGATCTGATAGTTCTTTGCTCATTCAGAAAGTTGTTAGTGATGCAGATTCATAGCAGCAACAGTAAGGGGGCTAAATGTCTGTTGAAATCAAAGTGGGCAAAAGCAATGTCTTAATTTTTTTTTTTCCCTTCCTGAAAAGTCAAACTTAAGTTTGTGATCTTTTGTTTTGTTTCCCCATTCCTGCTGCTGCTGCTATGAAGCCTTTTCCCTATCGAAGGTTCCTGAGTCAGACCAAAGACAGCAGTAGCTGAGGTGGATTAACGCTGGAATGTAGGCAGGGGCTGAAACTCTTGGGAGCTATGCTTAGACAGAAAAGGGAAAGAGGTAAGAAATGTAAGACTGATTTTTAAGCTCTTGTTTACAGACTTTGCCCGATGGTGTAAGGCCAGCGCTTGCGCACAGTGTGCGTGAAGTGGTGCTGAGGCTCAGGAAAAACAATTAGTGTCAGCCTGCTTCGCTATTTTTACACTTTAAATGCTCAGATCTAGCCAGTTGGCCACATCCCTTCAATATCTGTCTGCTATCTGAGAAAACATGTATTGGCAGGGATTTGGATGAGCTTGTATCGAGGTATCTGTGTGTTCTCTTTTGTTGATTTGGTCTGCCCCTGCAAGCAGTGTGCAAGCAGTGCATTTTACTACTTAGGGCACACTGAGGGATGCAGTTTCCCCATTGGTTTAAATATATCTGTGTCTGAGCTGCCACGGGAAGGGGTGGTGCAATGAGCTGTGCTTCCTGACGCCTTCCTTGTACCAGTGCTGGCATTTCTCTTTGAGTGAGTGAAGAAACTGCCTGAAAAATACTCCTTTCCAGTTGGATCAGATCTCTGCTGTGGCTGTTGACAGAGTGATGGCAGGAAAATGCCACACGGAGAAGACAGGACTAATGTTTTCTCTTGCACTCCTGTCTGTTTTTTCACAGCCAGTGTAATCCAGTCATAAATGACATGTATATTGATTCCATGCTTTGTTCTTGCACACTTTACAGAGACTTTTCTGCCACTTTAACTATCCAAGCGTTTTTGTGAGCTTTGGATTGAAAATTTCAAGGTTATTCTTGATTTAACTTAAATAGTAGCTAGAAATTTGCAAAATGTGCCGGTATTTCCAAAATAACTTTTATTCTGGGATTGTTCACCTTTAGGTAGGATCTAGATGAGGATTTTTTTTTGAATGGTTGTGCATATTCATGCAGCCTTTTTTCCCTGATCACTGAAGTGTGGATATCATGGTGTAAGCAAATAGTCTCCTTCACTGCTTCACTGATCACCAGTCTCAATTTCAAATTTCAGCAAGATGTGCAGGCTTTAGTACATTTCAAATTGAAATCTTTAAGAAATAGCCCTGAACAAGTGAGGCTATCATATTGAGTTTGTATATTACATATTGATTTCCCTGCACGCATGTGGCTACGTATAAATCTTTCGAGATCTTGATCAGTCACAAATGATATTATTTAAGATGGCAGGAGGAATGTAAGGCTACTTCTTAAGCTGCTCGTGCCTCTGGTTTAAATTTCCTATACACTGAAGTGTGGTATGGCCCAGAGAATGGATACAATTTAAAACTGCTTTTCAGAATGCAGTAGAAAATGCCAAAATTGATGCGTTTTTTAGCATGTATGTTAAAAAAAAAATCCTTCGTAGAAAACATCGAAATTTAGCTAACGACATTCTTTAACACTCTTCAGCTTGTGTCATTGAAATAAGAAAACCCAGCAGAGTGGAAGGCAGCAGGTTAGTCAGGAATGGAAACAAAGAGTTGTGGTTCCCAGAGGAATCAGAATTTGGCAGTTTTGCATTTCCTATTGGGGTGCAGCAATTACACAGCATACAGAACTTTTACTACTAAACAAAAGTTGATATGGAAATAGTTAATTCCCTTTCAGTTTTGCAGTTAGTGTACACACCCACCAGATGGAGCTTCTGGCACCCGTGGAAAATTCCAGAAATCAAGCAAGAATAAGAAGTGTGTGAATGACTTAAGAAGATCCCCGTCTGCTGGACTGCAGAAGATAATTTTTAACCTTTAAATAAGAAATAAATGAAGTGTAAGACACATCAACCATACTGATTCCTTTCAGCAGAGCTCTGTTCCATAGAAGTTTTCCATCTGATGGGAAGTTGGGAGTTCTCAGTGCAAGACTCGCCAAGCTAAAACTAGACAGTAAGCTCTAAAGAAACGGGATAAAACAGGGTTCATGAGCCCTTCTGAAAATTGTGTATAACCACTGAAAGGTTTTCAGCCCCAAACTTCCCCCAAAGTATTTTAAAGTTATGCATTTTTTGATTTTTTTAATACATTTTAGATGGACTTGTCTCCTGAAGGAATATTTCCATAGGATGTCTGGAGAAGTGGTCCTTTTTGTTTGATGTACAACTTGAAATTTTTTGGATGTAGCTGATTTACTCTCTGAAGTGATTTAAAAATATTTTTAAATTCTTTTTTGACAAAAGGGCTTCTTGAAAATAGGCAGTTAGACTGTAAGGGGGAGTTGGGATGGTTTCATGTGCACGGTGCTGCAGAAGTTTTACAATGCTTTGAGCATGTTGCGAAGCACCTTTGTTGATTTCCTTTGGCTCCAATAATCTTAGCTTTAAAACAGCAGATTGGGTTTTTCTAGGGGGTTTGATTTAGGTTGTCTGCTTGCTGTAATGTTGCTGGTCCTGTTTTTGCTACAGATACAATTTAAAGGGCTTGGGGGCTGAGGTGCCAGCCTAAGGTCGAAGAGCTGGGTCTGACATGGCTGCTGCACACACAGTGATTTGCTTGTTGTTGAGATGTTCAGACAGAAGTTAGCTGAAGACCATCGTGTTACATGGTGTTGCTGATGTTTTAGCTGATAAGGCTGAGGAGGTGCTCTCTGTTTGAAATGTTGCCATGAGAATGGAGCCCATGCTGTTAGAAAACATCCTCTGTCCTGGGATTATAGCAGACTTGAAAAATGAGCCCTTAGTTGTCTGGCATTTCAGATGTGCTTTAAACTGCAAATCTCATTACCTTCACAGGAGATGTGGGTGCACAGCCCTCTGAAAACTAGGCCAGCAGTGCTTAAATAAGGAGGGAGGAGAAGAGTCCAACAGAATAAAGTGAAAATACTTCATGTAAGGCAGCGACAGACTTTTTGGAGTAGACTCCCCAGTGCAGGGAGAGGAGATCTTTAATTGCAACGCATTTTCATGGAAGTTTTTAGTTAGTTTTTTGTTAGTTTTCAGTTGTTCCAAATTCTCTCTTCTCCCTGGTGGTTCTGCTCCTGGTATTTTTGATTTGCTCACTCTTCCCTGCTTCCTTGCTTGGCCTCTTTGTTGCTGGGCTCTCCTGGAATTGTCAGGTCTTGGCGTCCCAGCCTCTACCTTGCTGCAGAGACAAGCCATTGTTGTCCTCATATGAATATAGAATATTATGCACCAGCCCTTTAAATCACTTAACCTGCACACATGAGGAAGCTGCTTTTCTATTGTTGTGGCAACCACAGGTTAATTTTCTTACATGTTTTAATTCTGTTTCAAAAGATTTCACTCAACGTTGCACTAACAGCCTTCTTTTCAATTCTGTTTCATGGCTGGCTTTGAGCACATGCTGCTAAATACAGATAAAAATACAGGTAACTGGGCAAATGACTAAAAGTCGACCTTACTGAGGGATAAAAACCCAGCAACTGAGTCTTGTTGCACTTCATCCAGGAACACAGAGCCTCTGTGGCTCTGACTTTTGCTACCGTGTAGGACTGTTAAATAGGATCCAGGAACTTCTTCAGCAAAAAATACTGGCAAAATAAGGGCTAAAGTAAAAGAATTTAGGATGATGTAAATCCAGGAAAATGCCAGATACTTGGTGATTCTTGTCAGCAAGAGGGAATTGCAGGGAAGTCATGCTCAGTCTTTGGGAGGCCCAGTAAGGGATGAAGTCTGTCCCTGTGCTCAGTATTGCTCTCATCAGACTGATGTGCTAATTGCCACTGATCTGCTCCCCTGGCTGAGGGGTCCTCATCCACAAGTGTGTTTCCAGCAAGGAGGATTCAGTGGAGAAAGGGGATTTGGACTTGTTAGAGACGCAAGGACTTGCCTTCTGCTTTCTAGTTAGAAAAAAATCCATTGTGACACCAAATAACCCATCACCAGTATCCATTAGAAGCTAACCGCTAGCGGTCTTGTTTAAGCATGTGCAGTATTTGCCTCCCTGAAGTATTTTAAGAACTTTGTCTTTTAAAATCTCTTAGAACATTTTAGTATCTTCTGTTGAAACCCTACTTCCTGAAGAATAACGATTGGTACATTTAAGCTGCAGATGTTCTGTGTGAATAATCAGCAAAGTGAAATCTAACATTTTTAAACGGTAAAAAACCTTATTGGAGAAGCAGTTCTAAATTACTCAAATTTTGCTTTTATAAATTTAAGATTTGGTTGTTGCAGACTTCATGATACTAATGTCTAGTGTTTCCAGTCTGTTCAAGACTGAGTTTCTGTCCATGGCTGATGGGAGTTGGAGAGGTATCAGTCCTACAGAAGCATAATCATTTACATGCCATTACCCCAAACTGTTTACTTCACATCCTCCTACCAGCAGCACTGCAACTGAAAACTTTCATCTGAAATACTTCCCAAATGAATGTGTGTCCTTAGGATTGTGGGTAACAGGCACATTGCATGTTTGATCTCCCGTGGTCTTGTCATTTAAGGTGGGACTGGAATTGTGTGGGAACCTTCTAGCAACAGTTACCTGCTGCTGTTGTACTGAGTGTACCTCATCTCTGCTGCTGGTAGCTCAGATGAGGGGTAAACTCAGATCCTAACCACTTGTGTCAAAAGGTGCTATGAAGTGTGAAGTATTCACCTCTGCATTCCTGAATCAGGTAAATTAATTGAACTCTGAGCACTAAAAAATGGGTACAAGCTGGGACATAGAAGGTTCCAGAGAAATGTAAGAAAAAAAAATTTTCTCAGGGTAACAGAACACTGGAACAGACTGCCCAGAGAGGTTGTGGAGTCTCTTTCCCTGGAGACATTCAAAAAGCACATCTGGACAAGTTCCTGTGTGACCTGGTCTAGGTGTTCCTACACACAGGGGGATTGGACTAGATGATCTCTCGAGGTCCCTTCCAATCCCTGAAAATCTGTGATTCTGTGAATATTCCTCTGCATCACCCAGTTTGTTCAAGCCACAAAGCTCCTAAAGCTTCCCCCAGCACCATTACTTGGAGTGATCTGTGCAGTAGCTCTGTGTTGGTAAAGGTACTGTAAATGTGGTTTATGATGGAATCCTTCACAATGAAACATACATTGTAAATGTGAGATTGCCCTTATTACCTTTCTTATCTCTTGTCTTTAACACTTTGTTTTGTACAGCAGGATATGATCCTTCTTCTATGCCCGGGCTTTGGCCTCACACAGTAGGTGTAATATAATCGCTGAGGTGGGCGTTCTGGAAGGAGAATTATTTTTGGAGGCTTTTGCATGAAACTTGTCCAATGAGTCTGAGACGCCCAAGCACCATTAATTTTGGAGGTAAATGCCTCATAATATGTACTGAATAGATTGGGAAGAGTTAAGATTTTCATTTAGCAAAGTATGAGCAAAAAGTAGTCGAAGGGATAGTTATAACTGTTTACCTTTTTGGATGTTTTTGAACTTAAAGGAACACCAACTTGTATTCTAAAAGAACTGGGGGTGTGGGGAGCATTGTGCTCAGTCAGACTGTCAACTTCATATTAATTAAATTTTACTGCTCTCTATTGGTTTACTAGAACCAACAGAGGCAAAGGTGAAAGATGATTTTGATTAGGAGAGAAATGGCCAGGCTGCATGAAGAATTCACTCAAGCTAAAACAAAATGGGGAAAAAGCTGGGACTTGTGTTATTTGAAAGATACATAGTTTAAGTTGGATGTTCCTTTAAGCTATTCCTTGTAACCTTACAATTTTTTATTTGAATCTGAAATGTTTGATTTTGAAAATTCAACTGAAATGCTTTTTTATTGTGATATTTTCTATCATTTGACTATAAATTGGTTGTCAAAGTGGGCTGGATGTGCTTAAAGGGAGGGGAGGGAATTGTAGTGAACAACAATGAAGAGATAAAAACCAAAGGGGAAAAAGCAAGCAGCACCAACAAAACAAAAAACATTCATAAAGACCCACAAGAAGCCAAATGAAAGAAAATATAACAATTAGTCCCAAAAGAGTTTTTGGAAAATTACAAATTTTAAGTGTCAGTACTTGCCTGGGGAGGAAGGGGAAAATAGTTAGCATGAAATATGATTTTATTTAAATTCTATTCATGCTGTTGTTATTGGAATAAAACCAGGCTACTGATAAAATTATAGAGATAATGTATATTTAAAAGTTAAATTTGCTCTGGTAAACAAGAGTAACTCAGGACTGGCACACAGCCAACAGAGAAATTGAAACTATTGTAGAGATTTACAGTGTCTGGGTTCCATTGACGATGTTGATCCTGAATTTTTACTGCATTCTGATTCTAATGATAACTGTTGAATGCTTAAAGCCAGGCTGTCTATTAGAGAACTATCCTACATGTTTTAATGAAGTAATTTTTAGCATAATCTGTATTTTATGCACAAACTTTTTACCAAACTGCATGCATTTTTTGATGATGCTCTTTTATTCTGCCTTTCCCTTTAAGTGTAGCTGTGGGTATTAAGAAATTTGTGTTTGAATTACTGGAATTAAAATTGTGGGGTTATGATCCATGCCTAACACAGGCAATGGGATAGAGCAGAGGGTTTAAGTGTGTGTGGGGATGTATTGCCTAGGGAAAAGGAACAGCTTTTAGAACAAGGGTTTGAAACATTGCTTTTTCTGTAGGAAAAAGATGGAGTATTGCATGCTGGGAACAAGTGCTTTCCATAAGGTAGCTAAAATTTAAAAGTACATTTGTTTCATTTTGTTTTAGGCTTTTCTTAATTATTCTAATCTGGTGATCTTGTCATTTCTGCAGTTTTCATTTTGATTTGACCTCTGCAAAACTCTCTTCTAAACAAAAACTAAAAAAAAAAACCCAACCAACCAAACAAAACCCTCCCCAAACCTGAGCCACAACTGCAATTTGACATTTCAAAACCATTGCTCAATGTGTACAGAAGAGTATTTCAAGGATACTAGTGACAATATAAATTCTTCCTGTGGTGTGTTTTGTCTTCCATGATTAAAAATTGCAGGTATTGACATCAGTAAGTTTAAAGCTGTGAATGTTTTGGATGACTACAGAGAAATGATCAAAAGCAAACCAATTTGTTTACAAAGGTGGTGTCTTCATCGACACCTCTTTAAAAACAAAACCAAAAAGCCACACTCATCAGGAATGCTGCCATCAGAAACTGCAAGTAAATAGTCACATTCTTTTTTCCTTTGTTCTTGTAATAGCAAGACATAACATACTTAGAGAAAGTTTGAGTAGATGAGTCAGGACTTATTAACTGCAGTTAAATGTTTTGGCCAGGTTTCCCGAGGAAACAAAGCTCATAATTTTTTAGATTGTGGCTTGTCTCCTAACCCCCCCTTCCCTCCTCCCAGCCAAGAAAAAAGCTGGCCATTTTCAACCTAATTTGGTAGAGGTGGAGGTCTGAAAAGATAAATTTAAGTTTCTTTACACTTAGATCTCCAGTAAGGGAAGAAAACTAAGGTTTGAGCATTCACAAGTTTTCTCCACAACTCCCATCAGCCCATTCCCTCAGTTGGCTGCAGCAATGCCCCAGGACTGCTCAAAACTGTGGGAGGAGCTCGGAGAAATCCTACAGCTCAGGCCTTGGGTTGCAGGAGGGACTTCTCAATGTTGGCTGTGCATCAGCTGCAGAGGTGCTGGTGAGGTGTTGTGCCTGGAGCTGAACATAGCGACTTGCCTGTCATTGTCTGGAGCTAGCAGAGGGGTTATGAAGGAAAGAGAAGCAGCAATTAATTATCTTGGCTTAGTATTTGAAGTATTCAGGTCCAAATGAGAGTTGTTGGTGCCTGACTGAGTGCATGTATAGTACATTATTCCATGGATACAATATTATTACAGGTACAGCAGCAGCTCATGATGCCCCGTAAAGCTTTTCTTTCCCAGAAAGAAAAGCAGGCTCGTGCCAGGGAAAGGGATATGTTAAAAAAGAGGAGGAGGCGACAAGACTATCTGAAAAGAAGCGTGGAGCCACAGAAAAATGCAGAAACAATAAAATGGAACAGGGATGATGAGAAGAGGAGAGAAAATGAGCAAGTTAAGGACAAAGATATCAAGAAGCGGTGGAGACAGGATGAGAGAGAACGACGAAAGAATGTGGACGCTATGAATTGGCACAGGGAAGATGAGAAGAGGGAAAATGAGCGAGGTAAGGACCAAGAAGGCCAAGAACCAGCAAAGAAAGGATGAGGAGGAGAGGGGGAAAGAGCATCCAAAGGATATACCTTTTGAAGCAGCAGAGGGATGATGAGGGGGAGAGGGGAAAAGAGTACAAATGATTCTGTTTTATGAGTATGTGGAGAAATAACAGAAAATCTTCTAGTTTCAGATTTGTAGGAAATGTGCTTTAATGAACTGTGCTTCTTACAGAGCTAATTATTTTAATGAGACTGATCTGAATATAGATGTATACAAACTCACAGTGGGATAGAAAAGGCTGGGTTTGCACATTGTTTATGAAATTGCCTGGTTTGTTGACATGCTCACGCCTAACGCTTTCTTTAACAGTGCAGCTCATAACACTGTCTTTGGGGACCCTCATTTTCACTCTGTAACTTTCTCTCTTTCATTCTGAATTTTCACCCTGTTCTCACTAGGAAAGTTCACTTTTGTAGCTTTTGTTTTTATGTTTGATTACTGCTTCTGACTCCTTTCAGCTTTGTGAGCACAGACAATCTTAAATTTGCAAAGGAAAAAAAATGGAATAGCCAGACAGTAACTTTTCAGTTATTCCTCCAGTATCATTAACAATGTTGACATCACACTTGCATGTCAGAAGAGAGTCAATTTTTAAAAATCGTGCTTTCCACTGGCTTGGTTCTGCCTTTGGACAGATGCTTCAGAAGAATTAACAGCTATTGTAAAGAGCAGTCTGCTTCCCAGCCCACTTACACAGCTTTGAGGTGCCAGAATACAGGCAAAATATACTAGAGAATCATAGAATAGTTTGGGTTTTAGAAGGGACCTTAAAGATCATTGAGTTCCAACCCCCCTCCCATAGGCAGGGACACCTCCCACTAGATCAGGCAGATGTAGAGCTTTTTGTCTTTATATCTTATTGGGGGTTCCATGATGGTTTTTACTTGCCACTTTGCTACAAGCCTTACTGAATAAAGACACCTTCCTTGACAAAATGTTTAGGGTCAACTCCAGTTCTCTGCTTGCTGGTCATGGAAGGCTATTTTGATGCTACAAACTGACAGTGTGATGTAATTTCCAGTTAAGCATAAAGAGATGAAAACTTAAAAGTAATTTTTATGGAAGATGTAGACAGGTGCTGTCTTGATTTCTTATTACACAGCAAGATTCTTGTCCAGATTATTTCTTTAGTTCTTTATTTCTGGATGAAAACCACCATTTCACTAACAAGACCCTGGCATCAGAAGTATGTCGTGCTTGCTGTTTGTTAGATGAAACAACCATAGCAAGCACTTGTTGAAGAATGTTGTCCAAAAGTGAGAATGACATGATGAAGCAGACTTGCAATTGCTCGTTGAAGGCTTTAGTTGAGAAGGAAAAGGCTGTCATGTTCTGGAACTGATGCATCCTTCCTAGAAACAAAGGTATTGTTCCCTTGAGGGTGCATTGAAGCTGTGTGCTGGGAGGTCTTCTGTTTCACTGTTCTAGATCAAGTTGGCAGAGCTGACACAGTCTCACTTCTGTTACCTGTGTGGTCAAGGCAGTGCTTCTGATAAAGACCAAAATACAAAAGAACCACTGGAGAGAATTAAGAATTTAGTTACACTACAATAGAAACAGCTTTTGGGGTCTAGAAGCAGGTGGAACCTTTCTCTTTTCTGTCGCCTCCGATAATTTGATGAATACTCTTTTTTTTGCTATTTTTCCCTCTTGTGTTCCTTGTCCTCTCCTGAGTGCATACCTTCCTGTAAGGTCATAGTTCTCAAGCTGTGAATACAGTGTATTGTGTGTGAGATCTGTACTGCCCTCACAAGGGACTGCTTTTGGCACTGACGAAAGTATGTAGCATAAAAAAAATATTAACTGTTGCAATATGGAACTCTGATACAGACATGCAGTATTGGATTTGACATGAATTCATTTTTCCAAGTAATTGCACAGTAACCTCTTTTTTTACTCATTTGTTGACTCGGCTTTCTGTGTGGTTCCAGTCCCTTGGTAATTGATGTGTTAAAGGGCTGAACTGCATGGCCATGTTAAGTGCTTGAAGCTGGTAAAGTGAGGGTAGTTGGTTTGGGTTATATTTTTTTAATTTAAAATGGCTTAAAAATCACTTGGAGTAATGTAACAGGAGGATGTGTCAGACTTCACATTCTGGATGTTTTCAGAGTAGTGACTGCAACTGTTTCCATCTGGAATCTGAAGTGCTTAAAGAGTAGTGAGTTGGGGAAGTGGCATTTTGGAGTTGAAACACTGCAAGTCTATCTAAATGCTAAAGTCTGGGGTGTTCAGTTTCTTTTTTTTTTTTTAAGTGATGTGTTGAAGAATTTGGGGTTTGTTGAAACTTCTCTGTGACTGTGCAGTGGTTATATGATGCAAATATCAGAATTGCCCTAAAAATTAAATTCTGCCTCCCTGGGGATTCTTGTAGCTGTTAAAAACCAAAGACAATGCTTCATTTCTGCCAAGCACAATACTGTGTACACACTTTGAGTTCTGTGAAGTCTTGTAACTGTTGTTCCTCTCCTCACCTTGCAAGTACTCCCTGCTTTTCCTTCCTTCCTCCTCCCCCTTCAGAATTCAAGATGAAAATCTGAGAGTGCTTCATTCAGGTGTTTTGATTGACTCATATGCACTAGAGAGGAAGCCTGTCTTAGCTTTTTGTTCTGGCTTTGCATAGTGGCTGTTACCTGTAGCATGAAGTTTGCAAAGTAAGGTTTATCTTCAGTTTTCAGATGTGATGATATAATTATATCCTTTATTATGATGTGTTGTGATAGGAAGATCTTGATAATTTCTTGTCTTTAAGACTTGGCTGTGAGGATGCAGAAGAGCAGAGGCGAGAAGATGGTGCAGATAGAACAGAGATCTTGTTTTCTGGCAGGTCCTGTATTATTTGCTTTCTTTATTACTTGGGGGTTTTATGTATATCGTGGTGTATTTGGCATGTCTGGGTATGTTAGACACAGTGATTAAGAAAAAACATTTGATTCTTGTGGTGAAATCATTAGTGGTATCTCGTGTACTAAAGGAAGGTATTTTATAATAAGCATTATTTTGAGACTTGTGGCTGACTTTCACGTTTACAAGCGATCGTTGCCCAAAGACAAGCTGTGCCCTGACTCACTCTGGTTTAACTACAAGCAAAATGAGTTTATTAAGCAGAGATTTTGGTTTTGAAGAAAAGCTTGCTACAAGCTTTAAAACATAATGTTTTCATTCACTGATGTTGATACAGCTGATATTAAAAACTTGGCTTATTCTGGAATAAAACTACTAGGACATTATCTCTTGGATTTGAAGTTAACTTGAAAATACTCATTCCAATCCTAAACCTACTTGACTGTGCTGCTTCATATAATTTTGAGGAAAAAACAAGCATGCAGGTAGCTCTGAAAAAGCTCTTTATTTAGTTGCCCTAAGAGAAAAGGGATTAGAGGAGCTATGATTAATTTCTTGGCTACATTAATATTTTTCACTCTTGCTCTATGAACTGCAGCAGTAAGAACTTTAATAAATGGATGTTCTTGAGGTTTTCTTTTTTTTAAAAAATAAAAAAAAAGATTGTCCTATGCCTTGAAAGCAAACTTGTGTTATTTTATTGTAGCTCAGTGTGCAGAGCCATACTTCCCAGTTCTGGCCAGAGAAGAGAGGGAACAGAATGTAAAGAAAACATATTTTTCTTTCCAATTTGTGATCTGTGTTTAAGGACATAAATCTGCTCTGCTCTCTGTGTGCTTCTTAATGCAGTTCCAGTATCACACGAGTCAGATCTGATTCAAGTATTGAAAAAAATAACAGTGGGCTCAGCACTGAAAGCTATTTCATACTGACTGGCCCATGAGAATAAACAGCAGGTTGGAGTTTTCCATCTGGAAATGTTGAGCTTCACTTATTATTGGAGCTACAGGCAAAAATAGGGAAAACACTGCTATTGGAAATGGCAGATAGGACACCACCTTAGTAAACCATTTGCATTAAGCTTTAGGCTGATTAGGAGTTTAAATATTCAGGCAGCAGCATTTTTTCTCACTAGTCTGTACTGTTTTTTAAACTAATTTGTTACTAATACTTCAGAAAATGGCCATTGCTGATCCTCAGCCCTGTTGTTCAGTCTTTCAAATGGAGTTGGCTCCACTTCAGGCTGTATCAGACACTTTTACAATTGAAGCAAAAAAATTGCAACCTTCAAATAGTATTTTTAGTCAAGGAGATTTCAGTTCTATTCATTGAAGTAAATAAACTAATTGCAATATTTCCCTAAAATATGCAGTGCTCTTTTGTGGCTTTAATTTTTCTAGTACAGCAGTTTTTCAATACAAATTCCTGTTTGCCAGGTAAACACCCATTACAATTTTCAAAAGCTTTTCCACCATGTATGTGCTTTTACTTTGTCATAAATGGTATTATTTTGATTTTCCTTCATCCAGAAGTTTGTTAAGTAATAGTATAAGTATGAGGACATGGCCTCTGCCTAGAGGTGCTTACACAGCAAATCTGATAGCATGGTTTGGGCAGGGATGGGCGGGAAAGCCAGGGTGGAACCTGGAACCTTCTGTAGTTACTTAAAGCACAGTACAGAGTTATTGAGTCTTGTGTATGTTTAAAGTGTTTTTCTAAAACTTCTCTCCAGTGTGTGCCTTTAGAAGCCACTTTATTGAAA
Source organism: Turnix velox (assembly GCA_013400935.1). NCBI lineage: Eukaryota > Metazoa > Chordata > Aves > Charadriiformes > Turnicidae > Turnix > Turnix velox. The sequence goes on from VZTY01026849.1 coordinate 17,664, forward strand.
GAGGAAAGGGACAAGTGGATAAATTCCAAATTTGATCACAAAATCTAATAAGGAGGCTATAAGCCTGAATGCAGATTTGATAAAATAACTGATTTCCCTTAGTCAGTTTCCAAAGTAACAAGAGGTTTGACACTTGGATTTAAGCCTTACTTCCTACTCCTTTATGAGGATTAAAAATAATTTCTGGGCAGGAGCAGAGCAGCATTCTGAAAGGACTACATGAATCACTCTAATTATTTGAACAATCCCATTCACTCTTGCATTGAGAGGGAGAATGTCTTAGGCCTGGATATTGTTTATAATTGCAGATTAAATACTTGGTTATAAAAGAGTACCAGAGAGAATGGATACAGCATAAAAAAGGAGCAGTTCATGATTTCCCATACAAAGACATGAGAGGCTTTAGAGGGAATAACTGCCTTGGGAAGTAGTTTACTGCCATGAGCTATTTGGTTCTGGCCTCTCCAAGCTGGCAAAGAGCACACAGAGAAATGCTCTTCACAGGGTTCATGTCAGGAGACTTAAAAGTGAATCTACCTATAAGGTATTTCACTAGAATTCTGATTTTTCGTATCACTAAAGTGGGTTTGAGTTTCCCTAAAATGAAAAGTGCCAGATAAAGTATAACTATAAAGTATATCACATTTTCACATACAGTTCATTCTAAATTTTTTTGAAGCTTGAATCCTTACACCTACACTAGAGTTATTTGAAACACCTCTGCAGCCACAGAAATTAATGTTCTTGCATTTAAAGTTTTACATTGAAGAAATTAATGTGATTTTGAGTATGCCAAATTCTCTTAACATGTGTTACTTGCAGGAAATGAATACAGAACATTAAAATACAAAGCTCTGAAATACTTTTTTTTTATGGCCTATGTAATTTGAAAATTACTGTCATTAGTCACTTTGTGTGATGTGTCTAAATCACTTCATTACTGCTAATACTGTAACTGAGTAATTTGGAATCCCTGAGATGTATAGACTAAGGCTAAGCTTTGGTTTCCTAGTTTTCATATGGCCGTGTTAAAATGCTTCTGCTAATCTGTGACAGCAGCCAGCCTGACTCAAGTACCAAAATGCTTAGTAATCAGAGTTGCTTTGGTACTTCTGGAATTTTTTTTTTTTAATATATTTATATAAACACAGGCTTGTTTACACCTAATTTTATAGTTGTGATATGGCTGTCACTGGACACATGCCAGCAATGCTGCTGTAGCTTGTGAGACCCACTGACATGGCTTGTATTAGTGCTGCCTCATGCACAAGTTTGCAGTTTTATTTCTGCATCTAAGCAGTGTTATTTGGGACAACCAGGGAATTGTAAGTTGTCAGTGACTGCATTAGAGCATCATTAGTAAAAGTTGGTTGGGGTATGAAAATAAAAAGGCTTGAGTGTAAAGAGAGTAGTGATCTAACATGAGAGTGTAGAGAAGGGGGCTGGGTTGCTTTTTTGAGAAAATTTCTTAGTAAGCTCCTTGTAGCTTAGCAATTGCCCTTGATCTCATGATGAAAGGGGAGAATTTTTCTCCAATTAAAATATTTAATGGCTGCAAACCTCTATTTACTCTGCATTCCAGGCTTCTGCTTGAAAGTGTTAAAAAGTACTTCCAAGCCTCTAACAAAAAAGATGCCCATTTTTAGTTGATGTCTTGGGCCTTAATGTGGATTGATTTGCTGATGTGAATCAAACCTGATATTGTTCAAACAAAACAACATTTCTGAATTGGCTCACAGAAATATTGATCAAAATAGCAGCTTTTCTCTTCTGAGGTGCTGCTCTCTAGCAACAGGCATTAGAATGTTAAAGCCCAGGGAGGAAGAAAACTCACCCTCTCCAGTTATGTAAGAACCTTCCCTTTGAGAAAATGCTACCTTTTAATTGCTGGCTCCACACCTTCTCACTTCTAAAATCATGGCATGTTGTCAGGACTATCATCTTTTACCTTTTATCACCTCCTTGAAATGCTGGTGATGACACTGAGGACCTGTTGGTGATGGAGCTGTAGCTGGGCAGGCACTTAACTCTAATGACAGCACACGTAGGCTGAGAACTCGTCCCTTCTCAAAATAAAACCATTTGGAAGAAATCTTAGTGGTAATGGCTGAATCTGAGCATCCCCACATCTCAAAATTTTAGACTTCCTTTTAGATGCACAGCTCCAGTCATTTGCACACAGTTTAATTGGATTAATTAGCTTTTTATGTAGAGAACTGAAAGGGAGGGTTGTCTCATAAACTGAAAACATCCAGCCACACCTTAGAGGCGCTGAGCCATCTCTTGCTCATTTTCCAGTCATTTCTCTCTAGGAAGAGCTCTAACCAAGCTTTCAGACCCCATCTCACTAAAAGAAAGATTATCATAAACAGCTTGTCAGCCATTTGAAGATATAAACACTGTAAACAGAAAAACAATTTTAATTTCTTATCCTAACTACAGATGAATGCAAGAAACATCTTTCTCACTGAAGAAATACTATTAAATCTCTTAAGAGACTCATACAAACCTTAAAGCTCAACTTAGCAATTTTCAAATCAGTTACAGTACATACATACATACAAAAGAGATTTGAGTTTTTAAGTATTTCAGCACAGGGGGGGCAATTTTTTCCGTAAATACATATAATTTTTAAAAGAATAAGTTATTTCCAGATGCCACTGATTACTCCTGCAGTAGCTGCTACATCAGTTTGTTGGATTTTTAACTGCTATCTTTAAGTTAGTTAATATCTAGCTCTGAGGTCAGCCTCAATTAAAAACATACTAGAGAGTAAATATAGTAGTGTCTTAGTTAATGATTCAGCTCTGATACTGAGTCATCTGGGGAAAAAAAAAAGAAAATTACTAATATTTAAAAGTGCAATATTCTATCAGACAAAACTTGTGTGACTTAAACCTTTTCTCTTACTTTTTTTTTTCAATAGAAACTATGTTCCAACTTCCTGTCAACAACCTTGGCAGTTTAAGAAAGGCCCGGAAAACTGTGAAAAAAATCCTTAGTGACATTGGTTTGGAGTATTGTAAAGAACATATAGAAGTAAGTATGGTATCTCCTGAGTTAAAATGCTGCAAACCTAGTGGGACTGTGAGTGCTTGGTTATGAGACATTGTTGGAGTTTGTTGGTTTTTTTTAGACCTATTTAACAAAATGTTAATTTTTCACTATGAATTTGGAAGGAATCCCTTGTATCCAGTTCTCCCACTGTATTCCTCTGTTCTCATCAGCTTCTGAGAATGAACCTGAGCTTGTTTGAGTGTTACAACCCCTGTGTTGCATTTTAAGTTGTACTTAAAGTAGGACTTTGAATTGTTTGAGCTATAATATATCTGTAAACACTTTAAGCTTAGTGGACACAAGATACACTTATGACTGACTTGATAAATATTGAAGGAAGGTTGTTTTTTGTTTATGTCAAACTCTTAAAAATAGCATTTTCCAACTGAACAATTTAGGAATAAAGCAAGAACTAGTGTGTTTTAAGATGTCTTTGGGGGACAGATGATGGTTCTGAGGTTTTCAAGTGGTGTTTTTTTGTGCTGAACAGTAGGGCATCAGGTTGAACACTCACTTTTGTACCTATTTTAGTTGCTAGAAGAGAAGGGTATTTGTCTTGCAGACAAACTTAATAACTATCTTCTCAAAAATGTAGCTTTCTATCCTGAAGACAAGTATTAATTTCTGTGGAAATACTATTTCTTTTTTGTTTTTATGTACTGATGACCTGTATGCAAAATATGAAATCTCAAAGTGCTTTGTCAGATTATTTTTTAATAGGAATTGAGCTTCTTGGACATCATAAATGTAGTTAGACCTTTAAAACTTTTGTCTGAATTCCTGTGTGAAATTGAAGTAAATTTAAAAAAAAAAAAATAAACCAACCAGTACTCCACTTGCTCAAAAAAACCCCACAAAACCAGACAGGCATCAGAGTTATGGTAAATCATCTGTATGATCCTAACACTGTGGCACTAACACTGGAAAACTTCTCTGTGACTTTTCAAAATGGAGCAGGTGTGTAATTACAGTCTTAGATTAATTAGGAGGATGAGTTCTGACAACAGTTCTTCAGGTGATTTATAAGACTACTCACAATTCTCCACCTCCAAAGAGATGCAGCTTAAATACCCATAAATCCTTGAAATAGTAGTTTCTACTGTTTATCAGCTGCTTGTGAGAGGACTGCACAGATGCTGACAGGAGTTTCTTAAGGTTTGATCCTTGGGTTTGATTCTCTGTATTCTTTTCCCATCTTCTCCAGGATTTTAAACAGTTTGAACCTAATGACTTTTATTTGAAAAACACTACATGGGAGGATGTAGGATTGTGGGACCCATCGCTTACAAAAAATCAGGTTGGTAATAGTTTATGTTGACACATCTGACTCCAAAGAGCTTTACATCAATCTTCATTTGTTCATCAATTTAAGGGCTAGCAAAAACCTGTGGGTGTTTGTGGTTGTTTATTTTTGAAGTAATAATCCTGGTTTTTATCCCAGTAGTGTGGCCAGGGAAGCACAGTAGACATGACTGGTCACAGAATCTTACTCCCTGCATCCTGGAAGCCCATCTGTTTCCAAGTTAGCATGATTTCATCATCATTCCAGTTAAAAGATCCAACAGTTTTTTTACTGTTTGTGATACATTTTTTACATTTGCTTAAAGGTTTCATTATCTGTTTTCATCATTTCAGAAAAAAATTCCAATGAACTCATCCAACTGCTGCTCTCTCCAATGCTGTAGCTCTGTTAGCTCTTTGCCTCATAATCTGTGTCTGAGAGTTAGTTTTATGCACATATGGCTCTATAGAGTAGAATTAAGTCTCACACTTTAGTTGTTTCTGAAGCAGTGATAAGGAAAATTTGAATTCAGCTAAAAGTGGAGTGAGGAAATTTCCCTGATTAAGCACAAATACTTAATTCTGATTAAATACATGAAGGCAAGTTGTGTGCACTGCAGTAGTTTCTATCAGTTGCACAATATAGAGCAAAACCAGCACTGACAGAAGCAGAGAGGTGAGAAATAAGCTCCCTGTTAGCATCTGAGAGGTTAGGTATTGGCTCTTACAGAAAATGAGAACCTGTGTTATGATGGATTCCTGGTGTAGTGGTAATCTGAAAATATCTCTTTGTTACTGAGTTCCATGAAATATACCAATCTTGTCCTTCTTTCTAGTTAATCCCAGAATAAAAATAGTAAATTAAAAGGAGACAGCTTTTATTTAGTTGTCTCCAGCTCACCAGTTGTCTGAGGCTTCCAAAGCTGGGCAGAAGCAGAGGTTCCTACTTTAGCTATGCAGAGGGAGAGAAAAATTCTCCAGCTGCTTCAGATGATCTGTGTGTAGCTGGATGCGTGAGACTTGTTCTGAAATTTGTGATGAACATTTGTAACTATTTGAATTTCATGTCTCATCTGAAATGCCAGATTGTTTGTGGCTACCTCTAAGGCCAGTGTCACTGCAGTTTCTGTTACAGCAGTTGACAAGAACTACATTGACAGCATGTTAAATATAACAAAGCTAAAGGGTGCTAGTGTGGAATTTTCGATTTGAGATTGCTTTGAGCAGAAGGAAAAGGCTTGATGGCTTCTTTAAGGGTTTGTGTAGCTTTAGTATATGACTCAGTAAGCTTAGATCCATTTGTCCACCAAAAATAAGATTCAAAGAGCAGCTTTGGATTAAGAACCTGAAATAGCTGAAGTTATGTGAGAGTCATATAGATAAAAGCTTTTAGGACTTGATCTGCAGGGCAAAAATTGGGGAGAAGGAATTAATCTGAAGGTTTGAGACAGCTGCAATACCAAATGTAACAATTATTTAGAAGTGTTGTGGTTCAGAGAAGATCATGGATATATTGTTTGTCTAAAAGCTGTTTTTCAATATTTAGTTTCTGCTTTGTTCTTTGTTTCAAGGACTATCGGACAAAGCCCTTTTGCTGCAGTGCATGTCCATTTTCCTCGAAGTTCTTTTCAGCCTACAAAAGCCACTTCCGGAATGTTCATAGCGAAGACTTTGAAAATAGGATTCTCCTTAATTGTCCTTATTGTACGTTCAACGCGGACAAAAAGACTTTGGAAACGCACATTAAAATATTTCATGCTCCAAATGCCAATACACCGAGTGGAGGCATCAGCACTTTTAAAGATAAAAACAAACATGATAGCCTTAAACCTAAGCAGGCTGACAGTGTAGAACAAGCTGTTTATTACTGTAAGAAGTGCACTTACCGAGATCCTCTGTATGAAATAGTTAGAAAGCACATTTACAGGGAACATTTTCAGCACGTTGCTGCTCCTTACGTAGCAAAGGGAGGTGAGAAGTCACTCAATGGTGCAGTTTCGTTAGGTTCCAGTACCCGAGAGGAGGGTAGTATTCACTGCAAGAGATGCCTTTTTATGCCGAAATCATACGAAGCTTTAGTACAGCACGTTATTGAAGACCATGAACGCATAGGATACCAGGTAACAGCAATGATAGGTCACACCAATGTAGTGGTTCCACGATCTAAACCTTTGATGCTGATAGCTCCAAAACCACAGGATAAAAAGTCTATGGGACTCCCTCAGAGGATGGGTGCCCTTTCTGCTGGAAGCGTTCGATCTCTTTCATCACAGCAGATGATGAACAGACTCACTATACCAAAGCCTAACTTAAATTCCGGAGTGAATATGATGTCAAATGTTCACCTACAACAGAACAGTTATGGAGTCAAATCAGTTCCACCCAGTTATGTTGGTCAGCCTGGGGGAAGGCTGAACTTAAGTGGTAATGCAGTTTCTATTTCACAGCAATCAATGAAACAGTTTTCATCCAGTGGCAATGGAAGGCCTTACACTCTTGGAGAACAGAGATCCCAGGCCTCGGGAAGATACTCTCTTTCATCTGCCAATTCGTCTTCTCTTTCATCAGCTCAGTTGAAACAGGCGTCACAGTCACAGGCAGCTTCAAGAGCATTAGGTCAGTCTGGCTCCAAATCTCCTGTAGCTGCTACAGGACCTTCCGCTGTCAATACATCATCCACACAGAAGTGGAAAATCTGTACAATCTGTAACGAGCTGTTTCCTGAAAATGTGTATAGTGTTCACTTTGAAAAGGAGCACAAGGCCGAAAAGGTGCCTGCAGTAGCTAACTATATCATGAAAATACACAATTTCACTAGCAAATGTCTATACTGTAATCGTTATTTGCCCACTGATACGTTGCTTAATCATATGTTAATACATGGTCTGTCTTGTCCATACTGCCGCTCCACCTTCAATGATGTTGAAAAGATGGCTGCTCACATGCGAATGGTTCACGTCGATGAAGAAATGGGACCTAAAACTGATTCTACTCTAACCTTTGATTTGACATTGCAGCAGGGTAGTCACACGAATATACATCTTCTTGTAACCACCTACAACCTGAGAGATGCTCCTGCTGAATCCGTAGCTTACCATGCTCAGAATACTCCCCCAGTTCCTCCAAAACCACAGCCAAAAATCCAGGAGAAGTCTGATGTACCCATAAAAAGTTCTCCACAAGCAGCAGTTCCCTACAAAAAAGACGTGGGGAAAACTCTCTGTCCTCTGTGCTTTTCAATCCTAAAAGGCCCCATCTCTGATGCACTTGCACATCATCTACGGGAGAGGCACCAAGTGATTCAGACGGTTCATCCAGTTGAGAAAAAGCTGACCTACAAATGCATCCATTGCCTCGGTGTCTACACGAGTAACATGACTGCCTCAACCATAACACTTCATCTGGTTCACTGCAGAGGGGTTGGGAAGACTCAGAATGGTCAAGAAAAAGGCACTTCATCAAGGCTGGGTCAGTCTGCAGCCTCAGGGCCCCTAAAACGTACCTATGAACACATGGAATTCTCACTAATGAAGAGAAGGAAATTGGATGATGACGACTCCCCCTCTGCTTTTGAAGAGAAACCTGAAGAACCTGTAGTTTTAGCATTGGATCCCAAGGGTCACGAAGATGATTCGTATGAAGCCAGGAAAACATTTCTCACAAAGTATTTTAATAAACAACCATATCCCACCAGGAGAGAGATAGAGAAGCTGGCTGCCAGTCTGTGGCTGTGGAAATCAGATATCGCCTCTCATTTCAGCAACAAAAGGAAGAAATGTGTTAGAGATTGTGAAAAATACAAACCCGGGGTGCTGCTCGGTTTCAATATGAAAGAGTTGAACAAGGTTAAACACGAAATGGATTTCGATGCTGAATGGCTGTTTGAAAACCACGATGAAAAGAATTCCAGGGTCAACGTTAGTAAGACTGTTGATAAAAAAATAAGCTTAGGGAAAGAGAATGAAAATTCCTCTGACAGCTATGAAAATGCAGAAGAGGAATACAACGAAAACAGCAGCCCGTTTGGTCAGCGTGTTTCTGACACTGGTGGGAAAAGCAATTCTGATAGCACAGCAGAAAATCTAGAGGACAGCATATCTAAGGAAATCATTGAAGAAACTACACTGCAGTCTCCAGAGAAGTCTGATCAAAAACAAGAGGAAAGCCCTAAATACGAAGAGATTACTTCTGCTGAAGAACCAGCAAAACTGGTAGGTGATGTTTCAGACAGTGAAGGGGATCAGGATGATCGGGATGATGCTGTTGAATGGAAAGATGCAGCTTCACAGTCTGAAAGTGGGCCTGGTTCTCAGCAGGTTTCTGATTTTGAAGATAATACGTCAGAAGTAAAACCAGAAGTGTGGACAGATGAATCCTCCCAAAGCGAAGATGCCAGCAGCAGTAAACCCACTGCTGAGACAAAAGGGGGTGGATCTGAAAGCGAGGAAGAGCAGTCAAAGTGGAAGAATCGTTCCTATGGAAAAGTAGAAGAGTTTTGGTCCAAGGACCAGCCCCAATGGAAAAATGCATCAGAGATTGAGGAGAACTTGTCAAATCAGCAGATGCAATGGCAGAATAGCACAATCGACAGTGAGGATGGAGATCAGTTTGACAGTGTGACAGGCGGAGTAGCAGAACCAATGCACAGCAGCTTAACTGGCGTGGAGCTGAGCAGCCAGCAAGCCTGAGTGTCCATAATGCCATCCAGTTGGCGACTGTCCAAACCCTCCCATTTGAGTCTGACTGCTAAGCAAAGCTAAAACTCAGCCTGGTACTGCCTCTCAAGTGCTGGGGCATGGCACGCCGTGGTTGTGGCCACCATCATTGCAGTGGTCGTTTAAGGATGCTTGAGGGTAGCTGCCAGGACAAGCACAGTAACTCAGTGTGAACACAGATAAGCTGGTGGCTCCAGAATGCACAGAGAAAAGCAGAAGTTTCTTTTATCTGCATTTTCAAACATTTCTCTCACTCTTGTACATGTTCAGCTGTATGTCTTTTTAAACATTACCCTTTTTCACATGGTAGTGTAGGGCCAACCATCCAAGCTACCAGTTCAATATGTGTATAGTAGACTATGGGAAAATTGATTTTTTTCATGTATCATTCTGAATAGTTGAAATGTATATTTGTACAGTCTTTTAGACCTATTCAAGTGAAGCTTATGAAATTGTTCTTGTGTACCCATCATAGATTTGTTTCTCTTTTTTAGTGTTGCCCTGCTGTGTAATAAATGCTGTATCTAGTTTACCTAGCAGAAGCTTGAAACCGCTATAGTATGAATTTTGACAAACTTAGTTTTTGCACATAACCTTGTACAATCTCAAACCAGAGGCCAGCAACATAAAAAAATATATCTGGGCTCTACTGTATTATAGAATTTTCTTGTTCTGAATATCCTTGACGTTACAACTGATGACAAACATATTTCAGAGCCATTTTCTGAAATCTTTTAAGCTAAAAAAAAAAAAGAAAAATCACATGCAAGAAACAAGTTTGCAGCTACTAATTTTGACACCTTTTAGATCTGTATAAAAGTGTATTGTGTTCAAGCAGCACACTGAAACAAAGTGCTGTGTTTTGAATATTTAGTTTTATCTTTAGTTAACACCAACAAGGTGTTGTATTCATTTATACCATCTAATATATGACACACTGTTGTAGTATGTATAATTTTGTGATCTTTATTTCCCTTTGTATTCTTCATTTAAGCATCTAAATAAATTGCTGTATTGTGCTTAATGTAAATATTTGCTTTATTACATGCAAGTGCTGCATTCCTGTTTGGTAAATCCCACATTGCTCCATACTTTCCTGGTTTGGTTTTTATTCTTTCCTTCTCTCCCTCCAAGTGCTCCACAGCTCTGCTGAGGCACATCTGCATAGGACTTCCTTACTGAATAGAAGGATCTTCTTCAAGGATATTGAAAATCCTACGGAACGAGCTTTGTCTGAGTTTGTCTCTACTATTTAGCATTCTAGAACACTAATTTATAAATAGGATTGTGGTGTTTGCTTGCTCTGCATCCCAGAGAAACAAAGGTCTATGAATTACTGGCATTTTTTCATCCCTTTGTACTTACATGAATGGAGATCACTTTCATTTATTAAAAAGTTACCTAGAACTGTCTCTTTCTGAAGCACTATGTATTGAGGGTAAATGACAGCAAAAGCATTTGAATACTTGAAATTTAAACATGGAGCAAACGAGCACTTGAAATTTAAGAAACTGATTTTTTTTTTTTGGATGATTGTTTTTGTCAAACCACCCCTGCCTTTTGGCAAGTGTGCAGTACACTAAGAGCTGCATAACCAAAACCTCTGCAAGAGAGTAATTTAGTGAAGGGAAAACTCTGATGAAAACTAAACTATTAATAATTAGAGCAACAAGTATGATTTAGGCAAATGTCTAATAAATACCAGAGTACCTGCTTTCTGATACTTTGCAAGAACTAAATTGACCTGTGAAGTTTTCTTTCATGTTCTGTGCTCTTCAACATTTTAACCAGCTAAACCATTTCACATGGATTTTGAGAAACCATTCAGGTGTGCGTGTAGCAATCAGGTAGGTATAAACTCTATTTAACACTGGTAGAATAAACAAGCCCCTGTATAAGCCAAAGAGAGGACTCTGTGTATGCTCTTGCATTCTGCAACCAACTTGTGCTGCTGCTGTTCTTTGGAACAAGCATTTCTGGGTTTTGTTGAAATAATTCCATGTGTGAAGTGATGACTGAGAACAGCTATCTTTGGATGAGCATGGTTTAGATTAGTCTTGTGCTCTCTTCCCCCTTCCCAGAAGGGATGTGTTCTTCCATTCTGCTCTTGTTCCTAATTCTGCACTCAACTGCTAGGTGAGGTTTAAGAACAAAAGGGAAAAAGACTTTAGACAGAAAAGTTGGTTGTGTACTTTTCTCCCTCTGTAGGCTGCTCCAGCTCACAGGAGGCTACGGTTTTAAGATGTTTCAGAATTTGTTTTGTCTCATTATCTAGCCTTAAGGGTTTTTTCAAATACATTTATTTAAAAATCCCTATGCTAATGGCAGTACAACTACCTTTATCTGTTAAGCAATGCAATAAAAAAATTGTTATCATCTTATGAATCTACATCATGTTTCACTCAATATCATCAAGACAGATTTAATATTAGTGCACTATAGTTAAAGCCAAATATCCAGATTTCAAGCTCATGTTTTTAGTCAGTGAATAGTAAGACTCTGAAATCAGAACCTGAGAAATGCTTCATTTGCTATAGGAAATATAATTTTATACTGTTTAACTGGAGGTCTTGTACAGTCCTTACCAGAACTATCAAGAAGGAGTGGAAGCACTTTGGTTCTTTGTGGATTTGAGGGTAACCCACACATTTTTTTGAGAAAGTCAAAAGAGCATAAGATCTAAATGGCCTAATAAAACCAGAGGAAACTTAAAAACCTGGTATGTATGATCTTATCACACCATTACAACTGTGGGAGATGGAAGTTGTCCAGTGTTTGCACACACTGCTGAAGTCCTACAGAACTCTAGAAATGTGCCAGCAGAGCAGCTAGCTCAAGCCAATATAGAAGTTCTGCTTTCTTCAGTGGGAGACCTTGAAAACAGGATTTTGTCCAGGCTTTTGGATAGCACAACAGAAAGATCAGTAAAATTTCTCTAAATAATTGTTTTCTAGCAGTTTACCTGAATTGCAGTAAAGCCAAGTGCATTTTCCATCTTTAACACACTGTATGAAACCTAAAGGTTGCAATTGTTGAGGCTGCTGAAGTAGGAAGTACCTAACATACACGTTGTTTCTAGACACAACACAGCTTTCTACTCGTGGTGGCACCTCCAATTTCACTTTTGACAAATGCTGAGACTGGCAAGGACAGGCTGATACTGTTCAGGGGAGTTGCATTTCATGTGGCAACTTGTTTCTATGGCTGTTCACAAGTGTTTGCAGTAGCTGTTCCTTTGAGGCAGCATTTACCACCCTGACCTGTGGCTGAGATGTATGGTTCAACACAGGCACTTTCAGCCCACTCCTCCCATCCCATCCTCATCCCTGAGACAGGTACAGCCAATTAGCATAAGCATCTCTCTAAACTGAACTTATTTTTCCAGCAGCAACAGACCACTTTTTCTAAATTCTACCTGGTACATTAGCCACTACAGTCACAGCATTTTCCTTTGTGTTTTGTGATTCAACCATTTGTCTACACCAGGATTTCCACTCAATCGAAACCTTTAACATGATGTTGCAGAAATAGCTGCACTGAAGTTGTATTTCACAAGCTCTAAATCTCACTAGAAGTTCAAGTGACATTTAATGCTGCCACCCTCTGTTTAGCAGTACCATTTCTGTAGCAAGAACTTGCCAATTAATATTTGACCCTTTGACATGTATTTTAAAGACAGAAACCTGAATATCCATCCAGTATTTTTATAGGAAGATGCCATTCTGGTCACCAATAAACGAGGAGGCTTCAAATACCCACCGATACAGTAAGTCATTTACCATTTTGTAGTACATGTATTTCATGCACTGCTATAGTATTAAAACATGTTTATTTCATTTCTCTCAGAAGCAAAATATTTCAGGAATATGTGTGTACTGTCTGTTCATTTCTGTTAATAAAGAAGCTGATATTTGGATAAACAGGTTGGTATAACCAAGAGTATTTTGTTCCTTTTATACCCAATTAGCCTCTCTGTGATACCAGCTCATTCGCAATAATCCATTACAATCACCTGCATTGCAGGGGCAGAGACACTGACTAGGTCTGCCTTCCTTCTCTTGCTTTATATTTTAATTCAACTTTATCTTTCATCATCAGTCTCACTAATAAATATGAAAAGGTTGAGTTCATTTATTTCTGCATCAGAGAAGCATTGGTCTCCATGGTTACTCAAAGCCATTTAAGCTTCACTTTCACCATAAGCTTTTTTTTCCCCTCCCTCCTTTACAGAATTTGCATCAAATCCTCCATCTTGAGTTTTTCCACAGGTATTTTTATAATGAGCATTTGTTCCTCTTTCTCCATATTGTGCATTATGCAAAGCCAATCATCTGAGAAGAATAGAATCTTCCTTATGCTGAGAACTGAGTGGGTTTTGTTTCCCCAGACCTATTTTGCAGTAAAAAAAAAGCCCCAAACAACCAGAAAGCTGCAGGTGCACAGATGAACTCTGCTACTCCCAGTCCTGGCTATACAGCACCTACATTACAAAACTGCACATCCAAAGATCCATCACAAAAGTTTATTTATACCATTTAAGTTATAGCATGCAACAGCTTTTGAATCCTATCCCTAATTTGCAATAGGGTGCTGAAAGCTCCTGAATTTTAAAATTTTCACTCTGACTTCATGTTCTCTTGTAAAACCTGAACATTTGTGAAGCTGTCAGTATTGGCACATTCCTTGCCAGTTTGAATGTGTTATACTGGAGCCCTCTTCAACAATCTGATTAAGTATAAAAATGTGAAGGTAAACAAAATGAGGGTTTGTACATTTGCTTCATTAATTTAGAAAGCACATCAAGTAAGTGTAAACTACTGTGATCAAATCTTAGAATAAATATTCCAGCCTCCATATAGCTACAAAGGGATCAGAAGAGTTGAGCTTCCTTTTGAGATGCTAGTCTAAGATCTGTAATGTAGTAGTTGCTGCTTCCTAATCTCATCATTATGAACCATAAGTATAAACTCAGCCTTTCCTAAAAACCTTCTTGTAGTCAAAAATTAATTATGTTGATACTTAGTACCTACATAGTTCATAGGAAAAAAGTCTTCAGTTGGGTAGAGTTTAGGCAGGTCACAGGAGCATGCTGCTGACTGAGGATGTCTCTGAAACAAAGAACAGGACAGAAATTAATCCCATTGTTAAAGAACAGGAAATAATTTTTTAAGGAGTTGACCATGTAACAAGACCTGAGATGAGGAGAGGAACCAGTGCCTCAGAACTGATGTTCCCTTCCTATACAGATAATTGGTTCTGCAAACAAAAATGTGACGTTTACTTTCACACCTGATTGTACAGACTGTGCAGTCTCAGCTGGATTAATATTGAACAGATAAAAATAGAGCAGAACACAGGGGAAATTAGTTTTATAGCATAGAAGAATGCAAATTAATTAGTAATACTGGAACATACTGACTATAGAAGAAACAGAGCTATTTGGGTTTGCTTCTAGGGTTTCGAAGAATTCAAATAAGTGGTTAATCCTAAAATGAGAAAATAAAATAGTGTATTTCAATAGCACAACAGTTCAAACTTCTGAAATAATGGAAAATGAGAGATACGTCCCTCCCATAAAGCTAACCACCTTCAGGCTCTTAACTTAGCATATTTCCATAGAAGAGTTTGCTATTTAGATGTAATCCTCAGATTTCTTTGTATTTAATTCTCATTCATGTGTTTCAAGCTGTGCAGCTGCTTACAGACATTTGTTGACAGTATCCCAAGAAAGTCCTGTCCCATTTGGAATAAGGGGTATTTTATAATGGGGTATTTTGTAATTCTTCACACTTAACCACCCAGAATTTCTCCAACAGACAATGCCATGATTGCAATGAGAATTCACTTCTTCAGTTTTATGAGATCCCCACAACAGTAATGTGATGCTTTGATGAATAATACCTTATTACTTATACAGAACTAGAGATATCATGATTTATATATTTACTTAGTCCCTTCTGACCAGCAGGTACAGCATGTTTTCTCTCAACCTGGGTAATTTTAGTGATTTCCTGTAACTTCCTGCCATAAATACTTTAAAAAGTGACTCCTTTTATATCTACCCAAACTAAACTTTCATCAGGGAACTCTATTGTTACCAGCTTATGTTAAAGGAACTACTGAAATCTTCATTATCATAAAGTAGCTGCAGAAGCACAAGTGAATGCGAGGCAAAGGGACAAGTCTGCAGAACTTGACCATATTTTACAAGGAAGGGGACCAAAAAAAGCCTCCTTTCACAATGGTACAAATGCCACACAGGGTTAAAAGACCTGGCACAAGGAATCTCTGCGCTGTGCACATCATACAGGCTGAAGATGAAATAATTCCTTTGTGATCAGGCTTCTGTGAAACTTGAAGTGATATTGTTGCCCGCTAAGGAGAGGACAAAATGAGAATAGGAAGAAAATATCTTAAAATTACAAAGCCTATTGAAGTGGTAAAAAGAGCGAGGTTCAAGTAGCAGCAGATAGCTTTTCACCCCTAAATCACTTAATTCATGTCTTCCATAACATACAGCCATGAGGTACACTGACTTTGACAGCACTCACTGAAGGCCAAAAGCCCATAAGGCTCAAGTGTGTATCTAGCTGGGGCTATAAAGATCTTGGACAGAACCTACAAAGGTTCTGTCATTTCAGGGACATCTGGAAGCACCTCCTGTTCAGTGCAAATGCACAAACCCTTATTTCTCCTCTTTACTTGTCTCTTTCATCAGGCTTCAGTCAGCAGAGTGTGGTCTAACAAGCTTACCTCATACCTGACAAACACCAGCTGACAACAGATCTCAGCTGAGATGCTGAGATGTACTCTTTGTCCTAAACTTAGAAACTGTACATGTATGTACAAACCCAACACTGGGTGAATAAACTGAGGAAATACAGATTAAGGTAATTATAGGGGAATTTAGCAATTGGAAGTAAGTGTAACAGGTTTAGATGAAGCTAGATCAAGTAGTAGAAACGAAAAGGATTAAAACATTTGAGACAGCTTTTGAAAAACAAAAGTAGGCACAGCAATGCTGTGCTCGCAGGCAAATAAAGGAAGCGGCGTGTTGAATCATGCCTGGAAGATTAAAACTTCTAGTGGCAGCTTTAGAGACTTCAGTCAGTTGCATTTTAACAGGCAACCAAGTTATACAGGGAGACAAGTTGTGTGACATAATATTGAAGGCACTAAAAAGCACCCCTTGAGCAATACAGCTTGAAGCCCCTGAAGGCCAGGGCCCCAGCTGATGCAGCTAAATAAATACAGGAGAGCAGTAAGAAAATGACCCATTTAAGAGCCCAGTGGTTACTCTGACAACTGCAACCCAGCCTCAGAACAGCAAAGCTGGGTCAAAAGGTGATCACTTACAGGTTGTATCACCATCCAGGAAACAGCTTAATTCACAGGCACTTGGATTCTGCCTCCCACTGTAAAAGCTGGGCTGAAAGTCTGCTGGCTCCATTTCATTTTCATAGCCAGACTCAAGTCCACTTCCAAAATGTTACATATAATAAGGCAAGTACTTAAAAAATCTCTGATGTGGACAAAAGAATTTGTTTCCTTTCTACTCAAGTATGTAGAAAAGTAGCAGCACACTGGTGCTACTTTTACAGTGTAGGTCATCTACACCCCAGGGCCCACAAGCCCAGCCCAGCCCAACATCTCCTCCATCCACCCATCTGTCCCTGGCTGTTCTCTCCTCCCAGAAAGACAAGAAACCTGCTGACACCTACAATAAATATCTCTGGGAAGCAGCTGGGCAAGTGCAGCAGGGATTGTCTCTCTGTACAATCACCCAGAACCATTTGGCACCACGGGAAGGATTTCCAGCCCTATTCCAAGCAGGATGTTTCTCCAGGCTATATGCAGTGCACCTGACCATTACAGCTACAACACTGAGCTATTTTCACAGACAGAGAAAACAGATTTATCTGATAAAAAGAGAAGGTTCTTATTTCACACACACACACAAAAAAATTACCTTCCACATGCTATGCCTCTGCAATCTTAGCTGGTAACTTGAGCCTTCACTCCGACATCAATAGCTCCAGATTCAACAGTAAAAACGCCTCCTTTAAGATTACCAGACTTAAAGCTTTGTTTGTTCAGCTTGGATGCATTTACAGAACCATATTGGGGTACTGAGTGGAACTGAGCTCCACATCAACTCTGCTGCTTTAAAGCAGAGAAAGGACAATCATAAAATATTTCATCCATGCTGCTGAACCGTGGTGCTGACTTTGCCTTTCATGTTTCCAGAGCTCCTCAATCCATTTCTTCTACATCTTCTACATCTGCTGCCTACCACCTGAAGCAGCACTAATACACCTTTCCCTTGACACCAATAAACATTTGCTCTTGTTAGTTTAAAGTGAAAGAAGGCAAAGGTTTCTGGAGTGGATCAGCAAATTCTCCAAGTATCTCAACATCAAGGAATCACTATTTAATTAGCAACTTTGAAACAGACTGAAAGCTAATTCTAATAATAGCCTCACAAACTAGGCAAACACCTTGGGAAAGCAAAGCAGAAAGGCTGCGTGATGTGTCCCAACAGGGAGCAAGTCATGGCAGAGCCCAGATTTAAATTGGGGCTGATGGGAATTGCAGCAGAGTCTGCTGCACTGGTTCAAAACCTCACTGCCCACAGCCATCCTCCCCGTGCCTCCCCAAGAGGTTGTTTTTCTCTCCTTCAGCAGAAGGAAGTGTGTCACCACATCAGAGCCATCCAAGTTCAGCCTGGCACACTACCTTAGATCACCAAAGTAGGTCTGTGCTCAGATGCCAAAACTATTAATTGCAAAAGCCAGAGCATGGGTGTAAGTTCCCTTCTTCAGGCCAGTAACAGCTTCTGTCCTAAGACAAACACAGCCATGTTAAAGCACTTTGATCTCCAAAACACAAGCGAAAATTGGGCTCTGAAGCTAAACTCAGTTTTGGGGTTTTTTTACCCATTATGACTTGCAAGATTCCACTCTTGACTTCACATGCACAATATCTTTACTATCTCACCCAGGTAAAGTCACAGCCTCTGTAAATTCATTATCTGAAGACCACCTTACTTTCTTCTCCTTTGAGCCTGTGGGATTACTGTGAATGCTCTCCTCTTCCTATGGTGGTCTGTTACTAGCCTCCCAATTAGAGTACATTATAAACTAAGGCATACTGTTTCCAAGCATAATGCAATCATATAACTTTCTAGTGTTATCTATAGTCTCACAAGCACAGTAAACAGTTAATAGACTGACCAAGTGGGTTTCCCTCTCAAACAGCTTATGAAGTAAATAATACAGAAACAGGAAATGTACTGATCAGAATTAATTTCATTTCCTCCCCTGTATGTTTTGCAGTTCAGAAGGTGCAGGCCTTATGCTTCTGACCACATTATCATCTCAAACACAAATCAAATCACCTTTCTCTTTCTGTTGTTCTAAACACTCTGTGTAAGCACTTCAGAGCCAGGTCAATTCCTGGTAAGCTCCAAAAAACATCATATGTATCCTCTTGTCTGAAATTAGTCATGAATGACAACCATCTGCTTATTACTAGAATCTCTTCATAGGAAGGTTAAATCAGGCTTCCCTCGGTGAAGTAAAACATCATGAAAACATGTAAATGCAGTCAAAAGGATATTGTTGCTACATAGTCATGAGATAAAAAAGTAGTAGTAAGGAGATAGAAAGAAATCTCCTCCCTCCCCCAATCTCTTCAGCAAAGACCTATTCAGGAGCTGCAATAATGATTGCTGCACTAATCAATAATCCCACTAAAGCCACAGGAAAGTACAGTTTATCAGCTGTTCACTAAGGAGATAGAAACAAAGAGGCAGTGATTCTTCTCTGGCCAGAAGAGCATGGCTTCTAGAAGATATGCTACAGATTTGAAGAATCTCCCTGCAAAAACTTGTGCAAAGTGTAGAGTGTCAGCTTTTGTGCTGAGTTGTGGTACCCACCAGGCTTTCTTCTCTTCAATGATGGATCTAGTTTCTAACTAACAAAGTCACATAACTATGAGTGAGCAGGCTGAGGGATGTGACCACTTCCCTCCTTTTTGGCATGGAACTAAATCTGAGGAACTACATCTGATTTTGGTCTCCCCTGTTCCTGAAGGATTTACTGGATTGACATACTCAGAGCAAGTCCAGCAGAGGACAATTGAGGCACTCAGGGGCTGAAGCACATAGCTTATGATTAGAGGCTCAGGCAGACACTTCCTTCAGGATGAAGAAGAGAAATACAATTTAGATGGTATCTTTATTAAATAAGTGAAGACAGAACTACTTCTAGAAAGAAAACAGAGCTGGACTCTGCTCAGATCTGTATAGCAGAACAACTGCAGGCAATGTATATAAGTAACAGTATGAGAAATATCAATAAAATATTGAGAAAAAAACCCTATATGATGACCTGGTCAAAGACTGGAACTGGTGCTCTGAGAGGCTATGAAATCACTCTTCTCAAAACATTCAAAATTTGACCAGACAAGACCCTGTGCAGCCTAATCTAACTTTGGTTGACTTTGCTTTCAGTAGGGAGTTAGACTTGACCTTTAAAAGTTCTAACTCCTGTCATTCAGTGATTCTAACTGAGGCACAGAGGCAACAACTTACTTCAACTCTACCCGTGGTCTTAATCATGTTAACTCTAAGCTTTAAACTCAGCATTTCTGGTCTACTTATTCCATTCCCTAACTGCTGAGGAATCCCCATGAGGTATTAGGGTTAGGTAGATTTTCTGCCTTCTTGCACAAGTTAAATTATAAATTAAAAAATGCAGTGGCTGCACTTGCATTATCCAGCAGCACTCCAAGCAAAATGTGCAAGTCCAAGTTTGCTGCTCTGTTACTCATATCCAACACTGAAAATTAATTTATTCATTACTCACTAATGTATCACTTGCTGACAGTCTCAGTCCAGTTCCCAGGGGACAGAGCTATACCCACAGAGCTTCGAAGCACGTGTCAGACAGCTTTTTTTCCTCAAAGGTACCACAGTGAATGAATAGGAAGTCTCAACCCAGCATCTTAGCCTGGCTTTCAGTCTTTCTGAAACAAATTCAGGCACAAACAGCAGCCTCCAAGGCTTTCCCTCCTGGAGCACCTCCTTCTACTTCATTATTAGTGCAAAATCAAGAACATATTGTATCAGAATAGTAACAGCCTCATACTCTACATCCCTTTGCAAATCAATCCATACCAACACACTCTTTTCATCTAAGGTATTTAAACATTTGGAGCCTTTCAATAATTTTGAATATATTTCTTATAGAAACTGTTTCTTCTACTAATTTCTACTTAAAATCGCACAGAATTTCAGATTACAAAGAAGAATTCTAGTAATTATTATCCAGTGGGGAAAGATGACCAATATTGTCAGCTCAGCTGTTTCCCAAAGGATATGGTCCCAAACCCTTGTTCCAGATGCCTTTTCTAGTTCTGCTGCAACAGAATCAGAACTTCAGTCAGCATTAATGATAAAGCCACAGATTAAAGTGACACAAGAAGTTTTTTATTTTTGCTTTTGCACTTTTGCTTTAACTCCTAATATTCAGTTTTCTTTCTTGCCTACTACTGATCTATGCACCGAAAGTTTTCATGAGGCCGTTTGTGATTACTCCATAATCTCCTGCAACATATGCAAATAGTGACTTTCAGCATCCTGACGTGAGCACAGTTACATGGGAGGAGAAATAGCACAAAATAATAGTATCACCATTGAAACACTGTATTTTGAGAAAAAGAAATACCATCTTAGCAATTAATGATACCAAAAATTATTGTCATGATCAGAAAATTGTTGCAATAATTTGTTTTTACAATCCCATATGGTCCCGCTGAAGGTGTACTTTGGAAAAGAAAGAGTTACACAGGAATGGTGGGGGGTCCATGGATTAATTGAGGTTTTCTGGAGGAGACAGTAACAGTGAATCACCTTCCTTCAACAGGTAAAGATGTCTCAACTGAGAAGAGAATAAACCAGCCTGGGTGTGACTAGCAGAAGGCCAAGCAAGGCGCTCTGCATAACAGGGCCTGGGTGTTGCTGGAGAACTGGAGGATCCCAGTGCACCCACACTAGGCCTGGTAGGGAAGAGTGATGCAAGCAAAGCCCAGCTACTGGGGTGACTCTGGTTGGCACACACACAGACACACACAGACATGTCTTTTCTGCAGCCTGCCTTGCCTTTTTGCTCTTGGCAAACAGGATCAGCTCAGGAAACATTTGCAGGTCTGGCTATTTAAGCAGGAGCAGCCTAGCAGAGAGCACGCAACCATCACCCAAGGCTGGCTCACAGCACTTACTGCTGGAGGAAGAAAATTGTTTCCATAATAGCTGTTATGCTACGTACTAGCCATGCTTTGTGTAGCATTTTGCTGCCCAGCTGAATTACAAAACTCAAGGGCAAACATGCCGTTCTCATACCTTTTTCTTCCCCCCGCAAGCCATATTGACACATGGACTCTGCGACAAAATGAATGCTACTGAAGCCCAAAAATATCTGCACTGAATATAAATATATTATGAAATAGCTTTTAAACTCTGCCCCGAAGCACTTTCTGATTGGCTGCCAATGATGTCACACATCCATAAAGCCCAATAAAATGCATGGGTTAACCAGTGGCGTTTCTCTGCATGAATCACATGCAGCAGGAGCACCGGGAGTCCAGGATTCAGGAGGGACAGGAGGGACCCTTCTGTGGCTCCAGCACCTAAAATCCCATCACCTCAGGCCTCCAAATCAAGCAAACTGCACTGATCTTATAAGTACTTAACTAAGTACTGTTTTATGTGGGAGACAAATGCTCCAGTAAATCACTGTCAGTTCACAGGTATTAAAGATACACTTATGCATATTCAGAGCAATTAGTTTGGTCTTACTACAACCTTACATTGCAAGTCAAAAGTGTCCTAAATAACCCTTTCCAAACAAGACCTTCACCTTCAGACCAGCTGAATATTTTACATAAAGTTCAAACCAATGGAATATTTCATGTATTTTATAAAAGCCCTTATCAAAACTGAAATCTACAACTGTAGACAGTCAAAAACTACTGCCAGAAAACATCAACTAAGCCTTTAAAATGTACAGTTTGGCACCCATTGCTCAAATAGTAAAATATGTTAACTCTTTCAGTGCACTCATACTTACTGATTGCCTGACAAGGAAAAAAATGGCTTGCAGGTTTAGGCAGTTTCAACAAATGGAGCATTGTGTGCAGAGACAAATTTGCTGTGTGAAATACTAAGTGTGTGTGATGCTCAACCACCAGCAACTAGTATTTTTTCCCTACTATGATTACAATTCTTGGAGCTGGCTTAGTTTCAAGTGTTATTAGGTCGACAGCATGTGGTGGTGGAGTACAGTGTCTTTCACCTGAGCTGAAAATACACTGAATTGGATCACCCTATTCTAGGCAGTTTTGCTGACAAAGGTGGACTAATTTATATATAGCAGCCTATCTAGTAGTTTGCACTCATAGCTCCACAGCAAGGATGGAAGTAGACCACACAGAAATATGAAAACGTTCCCTGATTTGCTACATAAAACTTTGTTTTTCAAATCCTTGTCTAAGGTTCAGGAGCATTCAATAGAAATTAATTGAGAACTACACAGTTCAAATATGAAGCTGCTGTAAGGTGTCACTGCAGTGCTCAAGGTATCATTACAGTATATGTATTGCCTTCTGCCTCTCTTTTCAGTTTCATATCAACAGCAAAAATGGTAAAATCAAAGGTAAAAAAAAAACCAACCCACAAGCTCAGTGTAGAATCCTCATGCTTTCCTCGATTACTCCTAAAGGATCCCTTTCCTGCCGAAGCTCAGCACATACCATCAAATATTTCAAGTGGAACAAATTCATTAACTTGTAAACACAACTTAACTAACTGCGAGCCAGTGAGAGAGACCCAGAACGCTGTTAAATCAACTCCAAGCAGGCAACTGCATTTCATGTGTTAATACTTGCCATCTGCTCATGTTGCATTTTTTACCACAAGAAAAAAAAAATAAAAAAAAATGTGGCTGCTGAGTAAAGACACTTCAAGAAAAGAAAAGAAATAGGAGAAACCTGGCTCCACTTTGCCATAGACTGTGGGGTTATTTTTTGCACACACGCTCATTCTCTGTCAAATAAAAACAGAAGAACGGATGTAAAATAGCCTTTTTAGCTATTACTGCCTTATAATAGCTCCACAAGGAAATCTTGAAGAAAAGAGAAATAGCCTGTGCATTTTTGGTGCTCCAGACAGACAGAAATTTGCCTCAGGGAGAAACACTTTGGAGGAGAGGTGGGGGCAGGGGAAAATGTTGGTAGACAGCACCAAGGCGTGTGCGCCTGTGCCTGCGTGTGCGCGTTTTGTCTTGGAGCCTCTGGAAATGAAATGCTCGTTACTACGGCTCCTAGAGGCTCCAGCACAGCAAAGCACCTTTCCTGCAACACCACCATTACATCACCCACAAAACTGCCTGCCAGGCACAGAAAATGGCCCGGACAGGAAGGGATGGATACCAGCACGTGGAACATTCCGCCACTTTGTGAAAGATGCATTTTCTAAACTTCCTTTTTTCTATCACTTTTAGCGAAGAAAAGAGTCCTAAATTATTACTTCCTTGAAAACTAAAGGTGATCAACGTTTTGACTGTGATTTAGAGGATGTTAAGACATTGTGTTGAGCTTTGTTTTAGTTTTGGCCAAAATGGTATTTGATTTGATGCTCAGCATGCTCCAAGTAATAATCCTAAAGGAACACGTAAACATTTCAGTAATGCAAGTGAAAAGGAATTTGCTGTGGCACCAGGTCACCCATGAATAAATATTTCTGAAGTTCTGCTTAGCTGTTGCCAAAGGAAAGAAAAATAAAAAGAGATCATCAGATCCACATTTGTGCTTTTCACAAAGTGCCATGTTTTGCATGGGTGCTTATAAAGAAAGCATCTAGAGCAGAGTGTAATTTGCCTGGATGTTGCCTTTCTCTGGATGTACTCCCAGTGTTACCTACCATGATCTGATTCTGATAAAGCTTTGTTACCTGCTGGGTCCTACTTGCGATGACTGGAAACAGTAAAAAAGAAATCAAACTAAAATACTGTTGCTGTAACAAATGTCAGCCTGTGTTGTACACATCTGAAAAGGGACACTAACTGAATATATTCTTGCCACAAATCCTTGAATACATGGTTGTTTTTATCATGAAAACACCCTCATCTGGGCCCAGATACTTAAAATTCATGCCTTTTTATTTCCAGTCCAGATCTTTCACCAGATCTTTAGTCTCCACAAAGGAGCCCAGGTGTTTCTTGAATTCATTTAGCATTTCCAATGCTTCACTCATTCTCACATTAATGAAACCCATATGTTTCAGTATTACTATCCTCAGTTCCTCCCTCTCTGCCATTTTCCTCAGATTTGAATTCCTTTTGTGAGCAGCTTTCTCTGTACTAAGAAAAGTTGCACGGATTTTATTAACATAATTTTTAAAGACTACTGTGAAGTTGCTTATTTACCTGAGACAGTTTTGATGACAGGAAACAAAGATCTGGGTCTCTCCTGTTGCAACATCCAAGTCCCTGTTTTCATGAGTACATGGGACCAAGATTAACCTTTTTATGACTACTCATTTAAGAGCTAATTCAAGAATTAATGTGACAGACTACAGACATTAAATGGAAAGCTCAAAGACAGAACAGTTTGCATTGCAACAGCTGCAATGGTTTTTTTCAACCCTAGTTGTGCTTCTCTGCCCCCACTGCAGTAGTGACTAAATCACCTCAGTTCATAGCCCTGAGTATACAATAGAATGAAACACTGGCTTCATTTTACTTCAACACATCAACAAAAGATCCAAGAGCTGTCATCTTCTTCACAAGGACCTGGCACCCAGTTCACCTCTTTGGCTTTTAGATTATCTGACTCTTCACTTTACCTCTCCCTTCATACACAGATTATCTCAAGTACTTTAGTGAACGCTAAGATTTGGACTAATTTCACAAACACTGCTTTGTGGATCACTCTGCATATGAGTTGACTTTGATAGTATTTGTATAGGGTCAAGATGTTTATTTCACAGGCAGCCTTTCTACTTCAGTCATCCTCATCTATAACCCCACTTCTAAAAAAAATAATAAAAAAAAAAGTAATTTATAATAAGAGTGATTTATATGAGACTTGCTCCTGTTTGACTGTCCCTTTAGCATACTGTGAAAAGCCACCAGTTGCAACATGTTTCACATTATAAAAGCAAAACCAGAATAAAAATTCCTTTCTAAAATTCCCTCAAGCCAACTTCATCCAAATTTTAACAGAGATTGCTCTGTGTGAAATATCTGAAGTGAGAATCTTCTCAAACCTTTTACTCATAGTACATTCTTGGCTCTTGTAGCAATTTACCCAGGTATAAAATGAATTCTTTGCTCATCTGTTCTTTTTTAATCCTTTAGGAAAGGACATCAGGTGGAAAGCTGAAGCATTCTAATAGTTCAGCAAACCAGTTTCATGCAAAGGGAGCCTTCTGCTCAAGGTTCTGTAGACACTTCATTGTAGTGCCACTGCTATAGTGTAGAATAATGGAACAATCAAAATAAATTTTTTTTCTCTACATCTCCAATTCCCATTAAAAAGACAGTGCAGTGTTTGCTTTCATCCATTTGTCTGGTGTGTTTAACCCAGAAAGCAGTTTGTGTCTGGAATTGCTGTCAATCACTTGCTTCAAGATTTAGCACTCTGATCTAAGCCATATACCCCCACATGAAATTATGGAGGAGAAGGAGGGGAGTAAAATATTTGTAAACAGAAAATAATTTTAAAGGCCAACTTTTTTTTTTTTTTTGGTGCAGAATTAAAAACAGGAAGGAAATAAAGAAATTTTTGTTTTTGTCACACTGAGACCACAATTTCTACAGACATTTCTCTGAGGAGACACCATAACAAAAGTATATATTACATGGTTACAGAAGTAAATGGGGGAGCATACCATGCTGCAGAGACAATAATCCACAGAACTAGGGTAGAACTCAGCTCTCAACAAGCTCACCACAACTATGGCTAGCAAGGAACATAATTTCTCAGTGTATTACAATGAATGTGAAATGTTTAACCTTGACATCTAGTCCGCAGTGTGCTTCTGCAGCTCTGCTAGAATTTAAAATGTAGCTGGAAAAGCATAAACTGAGAAGAACAGCACAACCAAAGGAACACTGAAACATGAAAAACAGCCATCCTTTTGCAGTGTGAGTTTCCTAATATTTTGGAAAATGTTGATTTCTCTTAACACCAGATGTGTAAACAGCTCACCTGTAACAAAGAAATTGGGATGCTGTGAGAAAAATTCAGACAAGGAATTCTGCTAAGACAGGGATCTAATAGCACCCTTCAAATGTGCTGCTCTGCTGGCCCTGGGGCATTGAGACACAGCAGCCAAGTTTTAGTTGTTGTTATTTTATTGCTTTTGTTTCTTAAGACTTGATGGCAGCACAGGTTTATGAATAGGAACCCTGAAGCACTGAGCCTAAGTATTTTACACGCACTGTTTTGTAATGAGGAGTGCACACAATGCTGTTTGACAATGGATGTAACTGCGCAGGAGCCTCAGATGGGAGCCAGAAATGCAAGAAGGAATAGAAAATCTGATACAAACAAAAGATATCCTGTGTAGCCCAGAAGACAGGCCAGCACAGAACCGCAATATATAACATGCAAATGCTAAATCAATAGTGCTAGCACACTGCTTGCTGCATTCCTCACAGCTACAGCCAGCAGCAACATGAGAGAACAGAAGGGTGAAGAGACATTCACCACTTATTTCACTGGCGCCAGCTAAAATCTCTTCTGTAACTAATTCACTTTAATGCTGCACAGAGCAATGTTATGTAAAACATTTCTGAGGGAAGATTTTTTTTTTTCCCCTCGCCTTGCAAGAGCAAGCATCAAAGCCCAGTAAACCATATACTGCAGAACATATTTAAAGCTCAACAATACCAGCCAATAGAGCCACTGAAACTGCACTCTGGAGGAGGGGCTCTCTGCACGCAGAGGCTGGGTTTCTATTTTCTGGCACAGATTATACCAGCTTACAGAAAGGCAGTATTTCACAAATCTTTACATATGTAGCCAGAAGCTTTTGTCAGCAAGATGCAATTACAGCTTTAAAACAATTTCAATGATAGGAAAGAGATGAGCACACTACTGAAGGTGGCTTTCTGACAAATCAAGTTTTTCCTAACTGTTCTTACCCATTCATTTGATCTTAGCAATGGAATTTTGCAACAGGAATTGGCTCAGTCTCTTTCAACACATAAAGGACCTAATCCTTTCCCATTAGAGAACAGGAAGTCAGAGGCCAATCTTAGCACTGATAAAAAAAAAAAAAAAAGAATCTGAACTGTTATTTTAACATCTTTGTTGCAGATAAGCTAGAGCGGGGTTTTTTTTCTGCTACCATTTCAGCATGATGGCTCGATCAAAAGCTGATGTCTCTCCTAAGTGGTATCTGTTTAATAACAGAGATCTTTTGCACCAACTGCTCTCTGCAGAGCAGTAACTACACAAGTTTCTCCCCATCACTATGTGTGCAACTCAGAACACAAATCCTTCTTTTTGTGCCACTCTGCTGTACTTTGGACATTTCTAGTGTAAAGGCTTTTCAAACATGCTGCAGGTGCATACAAACAAGGAGGAACAGGTAGCATTTTGTATTTTGACTTCTGTTCATGCAGACTTGAAAACTGCCTGCTGTTGTCAGCAGCACTGCATCAGCCACTCACACTTGTCTCCCAGGCTTCCCAGTATCTGCTTATCTACATTGCTACTTCTCTGGGCAGTGTTCAAGCCCTAGCACTCTCATTTGCTCCTCCAAACCAGTCCGGTTTCATGTCCAAGCACAACACTGCAGCCTCTCTCAAGCTCTTCCACTCTAGACTCAGCAGATTAGCAAGAAACTCCTGGTTAAATTCAGGAATCACATAGGTTCCCTCAAAGCAGAAGGTACAAGAGGGCT
The DNA here is from genome assembly GCA_013400935.1 of Turnix velox. Taxonomy (NCBI): domain Eukaryota; kingdom Metazoa; phylum Chordata; class Aves; order Charadriiformes; family Turnicidae; genus Turnix; species Turnix velox. Next base: position 45,690 of record VZTY01026849.1, read on the forward strand.
AACACAAAAGAAATCTTGATTTTGGGACCTTGATTTTGGGACCTAATTTTTAAGTAATACCTTTCCCAACACAGAACCAGTGCAATCTCTCTGGGGCTCTCAAATTGGTTAATGAATCAGTCCAAGTCAGAATAGAACTGGATGAACTACAAGCATAGCTGCAGATCACATAAGCTAAACATGTCCCCAAAGTACTTAATATTAAATAATTGTGTCACTTTTTTTTTAACTTTCCCCACTGTTAATATCCAACACCTGAAAATTAATATGAATGCTTTAAATAAGAACACAGTACACACTCAGTTTTGAAATACCCTGCTCTATTTCTCTTAGGTCTTTTTCCATCTGTTGTGTTTTAGAAAGAACCTAACAAATATTTTCTTCAAGGCTGTCAAAAACAACATTTTGGAAACACTAAACATTATCTTGCGAGGTAAATTAGGGCATAAAGAAGTAGTATGACATATATGTGATCACACATTGTCACTTTGATAACACAAAGACACTAAAAGAAATCCCAATATGTGCTGCTTTGGAGTCTTCAAGGAAAGAAATTGGTAACATAAATGTAAAAGTTAAAAATGACATCAAGATGCATTTGAAGATTATTTGAAAAAGTTAAAGCCAAGTCTCAATACAGGGGAGATTTCTTCCAATTATTGATTTTAAAGATTTATTTATGAAAATTCAAACTCAGCTAGTTGTCTCCTACATTAAGAAAAACCTTCAGGTTAATTCACCTGCTTAGTCCCTCAGAGCTTTCTTGTCTCAGAGAATGAATCTACTATGACTACAGAGACCACAGCCAGGTGTCTATGTCCACTTCCACACTTCACACTGTTAACCACAGGAAAAAAACCCTGTGAAGTCCAGGTCTCTTTCCTAAATACTTCAGTCAGTATAACTCATCAATAACTTTTGCACATTATCAAGCTCAGCTGAACTAATAATGTAGCATTCACAATCCTTCATTATCAATTACCCAGTTCCAGTTATCAGAATCTAGCCTAGGTATCAGGAAAAACCATTAGCCAGCTCCTTAGCCAAGGCAAGGCAGCAAACTCCACTTCAGATAAGCAGATGCTGTTCTAAAGATGAAAAAAAATGTAGAAAAAAAATAAAAAGCCTCCCAAAAAAATTAAACACAGAACTTTTCTTGATACTGTTGGTAGGAGATTTGGAAGTTATGGTTTTATAAGTCTTCACCAGCAACTCCACAAGTGATAAAAATTACTCTAAAAATAAATACTTGCCAAGATTTTCAGACCATGACACTGAAGGAAAATTTCTGGCTTTAAGAAAATGCCAGGTATCACAAGATGCATGACAAAACAGCAAGACTCAGTGACATATAGTTTTTCTTTATTGGAAAAGATACGAGACCTTTTTTTTTTTAAACTCCACATGCTGAAGTTTTCTAAAATAGATTTCCTGGCCTTTCACTAAGATTCCTGGACCCCATTCAGCCAGGGCACAGTTAACATCTTTGGATAAAAGATTTGAGATCACAGTTCAAGCTTTACAGAAAAGCTCTTCTTCCACAGAGCTGCACGCTTCACAAGAGAAAGTTATTTCCTCTGTTTTGTTCCCGCAAGAGGTGTTACATTCTTACAACCTGTCAGACTTATCCAGTCATATTTATAATTTATATTTTCTTTTTCTTTCAGATCACCTCTGGATAATCCTAACACAAAAAGTGAATTCTGATTACTCATTTCTCTCCCACAGATTAGACACTTTTCCCAGTGTCACTGTGTGCAGGAGCCTGTAGCAAGCATCTTTCTGAATACCTAAGAAAAAGACAAATATTACAGGAATTTGCTGTACATTGAAACATCATTGCAAAACAATGAGAAGATGATTTGCCTTATACTTAAAATAGCACTAGAAGAGGAAAAACCAGATGCAACAAGCACCTATGGACCTACTCAGAGAGAAGGGAACTCTCAAACTTTTCTGACTAGGACTAGGGAACGAAGACACACCAGTTGGATGTTGTAATTTCAGAACCAGTTCAACTCACCTACAAAAATGCTCAGTCCTAATTTTCAAGTGGCAAAAGATGCCAAAAAGCATCCTACATAAGATGAAAAATAAGTGGACAACTAGAAATAAACAGATTTGGATAGAGTATAGAAACTTGGACAGCTGGCATGGATCTTACTAGGTTTCAGGCAACAGTCAAACCTAAAAGAAAGTTGCTGGAGAAATTCAAACTCCATTCAAGTCCTTAAATTCTACCCTTTCCTGTATACTTCTATTAGAAGTGAGTAGTCCCTTACCAACATTGAGCAGAATTGAGCCAGGATTTACAGTAAAAACCATGGTGTAAAAGTTTCACAAGTATGTGTTATGCAAAGGTCCGTGAAGCCAAAATATCCCTCTTCAGTGATCAGTGGAAGGTGCTGCCTAGGGAAAAGTTTAAAGGACAAATATACAAATATTTTCTCAGACTTCAAGTATTTAAGGCCAAAAGATGGATATTTAGTTTAATACCCATTGGTGGATTCCCTTTCCCCCTGGCTATTTTGTCTAATTCCTTGGGTATCTATAACATGTTGTGGACATAAGTTCTCTGAAATATTAATTCATCACATAAAGTAAGTACCTCCTTTTTTGTATCATGAGCCTGTCTGCTGATAATTACATAGGATAAACTTGGTTCTTGAATTATGGGAGGGAGCAAATAATACTTCTCCATTCACCTGCTCCACATGCAGAATGACTTGACAAATCTGTCCTGTCCTGCTCTGGGCTGAGTCTTTGTTGAGAAATTCCTGTGGGAGAATCTGTGCTCATCCTCATTACCTCTCATCATGCCTTCCAGAGATACTATTTTTAGGGGAAAGGATTTGAGAGGAATAGGACCTGTGCAGCAGGAAGCTATAGCATTCCCTATTTATTTTTCCTCTTTTGTTAACTCATACAATAATTTCAAGATGTCTGCAAGCATGAACACAGTTATAGAGTACTTAATTTTTTTTATTTGTAATGACAAAGGAAAAAAAAACCTGAAAACCAGATAATGTCTTCAAGCCCCACTCAAACCAGTTTGTGAGTGAATAGTCTGGCCTTCTCCACACTGTTATTGGCATCCCAATTATACAACACTATTTCTATAAGCAGGCTAACTGTGCAAAACTTCCAGCTTTGATGTATTTTCCAGACTGGGTATCTGCTGCAAGTTTAGCATGCTTGGAAAGTCTTAGGGAACAAAATCAAGTGAATTCAGATAATGAAATTAAGGAAAAGTCTGCATTGCTTAGCTCCTTTAAAAAACTCCAATGCCTTGTTAAGCTGCAGCAGATTTTAAATTGGCAGTAAAAAGCCCTCCTATTAGGGATATATTTTCCTACTCCTATGAAAACATTACCAAATCTGGCCAAGGTTCAACTCTTTCCTCCATCTATAAAAACTGTGTTTTTCTAAAGATTCACTAGAGTTTGACAGCCGAAGATAAAATCAGTATGCACCATCTCCTGTCTGTACCTCTTTACTAGACTGAATATACATTAATCTCTTTAAGCAATTAAAGTTTGTCATGGATCTGCAGAAACTGAACTGGACTTTTCCTGCAACTGAAGCTTCCAGAGGTGGCTATGACACTAGACAAAAATCCAGAGTGGTTCAGCTCTACATACATGATTGCTGATACCTGTGTATTTCAGCCTACCCCAGTGTACTGGAACAAAAGAAACTGAGGAATGAAATAATGGTGGAAATATAGAAGAAAGCAGGAAGGTAGCTGAGTCTAGAAGTAGGATCCTGACTGAGATATGTTAAGGCTGAAAATGTGGTATATTCACATTGAGATTTAAGAGATGGGCAGACATAGTTGCTTAGAGACATGTCTCAGTGATGGTTTTTGTCAGAGTTGGGTTGATGGATGGACTGCATGATGTGAAAAGTTACTTCCAACCAAAGCGATTCTAGGATTCTGTGAGACTGAGAGGGAGGAATGGAAGGGATGAGTTCAGAAAAGGCTGAAATCGGAGATACCAGAAATTCTGACTAATTGCTGGGGAAATGACAGATTTTGAGACCCAGAGACCATCATCCCAGATTTAGACCTGGAAGCTTAGAGAAGAAAAATGGAGTATCAAGTTAAGTGGCATGAAGATACTACTGAAAAAGAACAGGGACAGAAAGGATGAACACTATGCAAATTTTCCTTGAGTCCACATCAGATCTCATTATCTCTGACTCTCAAGATTTTTGTTTCTATCAGCAAATACAGCCAAAACTCACTGAAAGTGTTCTCATCCCCCTCTAGTGCTCATCCATGGACCCTAGAAAGGAAGAGCTGACATAAAAACAAAGACTAAATAGAAATAACAGTCTATGTCTCTGTCTCTCACTGCACAATGATGGATAACAAGCTTTCCATTTGCATATATATAAACAGAGATGATCCTTTTATTTGGGAGCAAAATGTGGAAAACTGAAATGCAAAAACTGCTGCTGGAACTATCAAATGTCTAAATAGCAATACTTCAAAAAAAATAAAATAATGCAGATGTTCTTCAAATGTAAAAAAATTCCTTTTATAGAAGCAAACTATATCTAGTTCTTTTACACTAGTTAAAAATAATAATTAAAACTGCTGCAAGGCCACATTTGATACACAGCAAAGGTATTTAACATAACCTTCCCATCTGCTAAAAGCAGCTTTAAAAATACTCACGTTTTGAAATGAAGAGGATTACATGCTGAAATAATGTGCCAGCAGTATTAAGGAAGGTGCTGTGGCTCTTCTCTGCTTCAGTCACTTCCAGGAGGGAAATCTGGTCACAACCATTTTTAAAAATGCCTGTTGAGAGAGGAAAAACCTATTAAATTAAAAGCATTTGTGCTGGGTTTCAGCATTATCCAAGATGGAGATAAGATGTCAAAGAAGAAGCTTAGCAAGATTTCAGAGTGCACTATTGATAATACAAATATCCACTCAGAAGCAGACTACAGACGTTTCCAGCTAAGAGAAAGAACTAATGGTCATGACCTAAAGCTAATTTTTCTCCTTAGTTAAGGGCATACATTTGCTCCCTTTTCAGCATACAGGATGTGTAAGCACTTGCCAAGTATCTAAAGATCTGGCAACGTTTCAACAGTGACTTGAAAGCTCTTCAGAACTTGCAAAGATGCTGCTACTACTGATGGCAGTGAGATGGCAGAAGGGAGGGTATCACTTCATATAGGTCTAGAGCCTGAAGCTCAAGCACTGCATTTCTGGATTTAATACCACAAAGACTTGGCTTCTTCCACTTTAAGTCAGTTAAAACTGATTTTAAATATTAAGCAATTTATTTCATGGTTTTCATTACATTCCTCCCAGAGGCAAACTTGCCCTCAGTTGACACAAATTTTAACATAGTGCTTACTAAATATGGTGAGGGCATCACCTTGGTGAGTCACACTGGTTTTCCTCAGAGTACAACAAACACCAAACTAGACACAACAGATCAACAAATTAAACTGTGGATGTCCAGCACTGAATGCAAGACTTTAGAAATTAAAGTTACAAATGGTTTCACAGATGCTCCTTTAAGTCACAAAACAAATTAACATTATTAGCATCATTACTAACATCAAAACCACAACTAATGCTTTTAATGTACCATTAGGAATTGTAGAACCCTCAGCAATAAATTATTCAGTGATGTTCCAAAACCATAAACACTTATATCTGCTGAACCGTGGGGGAATGTACTGATTTAAAAATAAACAGAAGACAACAGAGAGCCATAAACAGATGAGTGCTCCATATAGATACCTCAACAGTTAACCTACAGAACACATAAAAAGAAGGACATGAATTTTCTAATGCAATTAACAAACCTCTAATATTTCAGCCTTGGCACAGATGGGATTCATTTCCATTGCCTTATCTTTAAGGAGCAGAATGGTCTCGTTTAGGTCTCTGATGCATCACTTCTAATCTGCATGAAAAAAGAAGTATCTCACGTGAGGATGAATCCTGAAGATAAACATTATACTACTTTTTAAAATATTCATCAAAAAAAAAATGAAGGGGGAAAAAACATCTATTCAAGAATGTTATCATAAAGGCATTTTTGCTGTGTGTTACCAAGTACAGATTGGGAAAAATAACTTTCTTGATTAATGCACAAGACAACAAAAAAGCCAACAGCAGATTATGGGACTCCCATCAAATCCTTCCCAATTCTCTCCAAATTTCCCCACTACTCCTCCCATATAATTTCTATTGTGAAATACTGTCAACATGAGAGGTAAACATGGATTTAAAACAAAAACTGTCTTTAAACTACCATTGTTTTTGCTACCTAATGCAAATAAGCTTGTTTCTGACATCTGTAGGAGAGCCTGAAACTTATCTGCAGTCCTGCTAGGCATTGTGTTAAGCAAGAATCACCTAATTTCCTATGGGTGTCAATATCACACACCTCCAAGCAGAACACTACTGCTAATGAAATGTACAAACCATAACGCATGGATAAAACAAGAACTGGGAGGGGATCTCTGAAGGGAAAGATTAAAGCAAAAACAGGAAATTCTCCACTGAAATAACCCAATTTGTAAATCCCAATTCGTGAAACAGAGCAGCAATCCACTGACAAGAGAAACATGAGGGGCAGCGTAGCCCACTTTTACACAGGCTTGCTTTCTCAACTGCAGTGGAGGTCTTGGTCTACTTCTGGATTAAAGCTGCCCTGCCTACATTATCAGTAGTCTTGAAGAAGACAGAGAAATGAGGATCCCTTCAAAAAGAGATTTCTGATCCAAAGACGGAGCAAAGAGATATTCTTCCATCAACATTAGAGAGTCAGGATTTTTCAGACAGGGCATTGAGATTTAATCCAGAATCTCAAACAAAATATAAATGCCTGCTATGGAGTAATTCAATCCATGGACCACACTTTGCAAACACTGTTTTACTGAAGTTCATATGTTTTTTTGTTTTTTGTTGGTTTGGGTTTTTTTTCTTTAAGAAGTTGTGTTTTCCAAAACTGAGTGTAGACAAAGCTATACACACATCAAATTGTTCCTAGTAACATTTTATGACATTTTTATTGCCAGAATGAAAACATGCAAATCAAGAGCTTTTATAGTGCTGTGAGTGTTCTGCAACACAAGATCAAACAAATGTATCAAAATAGTAGTAACTTGCTATTGTAAACAAACCCGTAGTATGTCCTGTATTACTCATTGCAACACTATATACACCAATTATACACATACAGCCACCTTGTTCATCAGTAACATAACTGTGTACACAGACACACTCTTATCTTTACTGTATGTACTTTATCTCCAGTAGAAAGCATGCACATACACTCAGACAGGATCCCTGTGAATGGAGTCAGACTTACATTTCCTAATGTTAAAAAAAACCCAAAAACCAAAAAACTAATCCCTAATGAAGGAGCCAAAGCAGATCAACTCCAGCTTTGTTCCACTGAATTATTTTTGGGTCAACAATAGGCAAAAAACCCTCTCCTTATCATGAAGTACACGTGAAAAACAGATTGGTGAACTGCCCGAGCTGAGATTCACCCTCAGATAAATTACACTTGATTCAAATTTGAGCCTGGACTTTCCAAAGTTAAGTTAGAAACTTGTTCACTAATGTTCTCAGAAAGGAGTAGGGAAAAAGCCACTCTTACAGCTAAATGCTAGGTAACTACTGTAAATATAAACACAGTTTGGGATATTTCCAGGAAGAGAAAGATGATGTACAGACCCAGCACAGAATCTACCGACACAACACGGTCAGGGCAGATGTGGGTCAAAACTAAACCACCTTTCTTTGTGGGTAAAGGCAAACAACCAATATAAGACACAGGAGAGATGATTTTCCAGCAAGCAGCCTGTGATGACAGGGAATTACATGCAAATATGATTACAGGGGAGTCACTCTGCAGCAATCTGCAGAACCACAGTAACAAAGGAGTTCAACAGGAGTCAACACATGGTAACGGTAAAGGATTCTCTTGGTACAGCAACCTCTTGTGAGCCACAGCACAGGACTGGTCACATTATAAAACAAGATTTATTTCCTCTTATGCAATGTATTTTATCTTGCTCAGTGATACAGCACAGACCTCACTACAAGCACCAGAACACAGCAGTTCATAGGAAAAAAAAAAAAACCTATTCCCCTAGGTTTTATTGCACTAATTGAAAAAAGAGGTAAGGAAGAAAGGTTTGCTTCAGCTTTGTCTTCTAACAACTCAACTCAGCAATAACTAAGTTCAAGAAGGCAGCAAATCAACAGCACTAAAGTCAGTCAGGAGACAGCACAACCAGAGTGTGAGTGATGAATTAGAGCACAAACCAGGAATGGCACCCTGCATGTAAGGTAGCGAGACCTGATCCTTGCATGCACTGCAGTTCAAGCTGTACCAGTGCTTAACCTAATTGTTGTCATTTCATATTTTGCAACAACTTATTTTTTCAGGATAATAAAAGAAAAAGTAGCAGGAGCTACAAGTCAAAGATACTGTGCAATTTCCAGTTATCATGGGGACTTTATTGAAAGGATCTCTTTATATTCTATTTCAGTTTTTGATCCCATACATCAACAGAGTAACACAAAAGGATAATGAATGAAACTAACCACTATAAACCAACAGCTCAGTGGCAGGAAAAGGGAAAAATGAGGTTGATAAGTTCCCAAGAAGTTAACAAATCCTAGTCACAGCAAAGCAAATAAGATAACCTCCTCCTCTCAGTGATGAAATCAGGTTTCACACCTAGTGCCTCGTAGAAGAGGTTCCCAAAGTGTAAGTTCTTGAGACAAAGATTAGCAGCTGGTCTGTGGAACTGTAATAAAGCAAGATTTATGAACAATTTCCCTGGGGCAAGTTCTGCAAGAAAGTTTGCTGGGTTGAGAACCACTAAACTGTGGTTTTACAAACTGGTGGGGTAAGCTAGAAGATCAGCTTATTTATTAAAAAAATTAGTAATACTAAAGCAAAAGCAGAGATTTCTTTATCTAGCCACATCCTCTTAAAGAATTAGGATTGAATGAAATGGAAGCAGTGAATTTCCACATGTAACTAAAGCAGCTGTGTATCACTTGAACAGCTATCATTTACAGTCGTGTTTTCAGATATACAAGAAGCACAAAGAATTGTATCTAAAAAGGTAAACAATAATAACCCAATTTTATTTTGCTTCTGTGTCACTGGTTCAAATTATAACTCATTAAAAATCACAATTTGATAACTATACTTGAAAGGCTCTTGAGCCACTTGTAAAGATGTTAATTTACTTTATTGAAGTCAGCACCCTATGGAAGACATCACAAAAAGGTAAATAACTGGCACTAAAATCCTTCCAGCACAATCTTTTCATTGCAAGATGCTCCTTCCATGGGAAGTGTGAGGCACACTGGACTATCCTGTCTCTGCTCCATTTTTAGCACTGTGCCATGCTGTGCCTAGCCAGATGTAAAAGTATGATACTGAGAATAGCATTTTGTCTTCCCAGCACTAAGGATCCAGGCTTTTCCTCACTGCAGTATTCAAATGTATGCATCAAGAATACTTGTCAGTGAAAAGCAGCTCAAAGGATAAAATCCAAATGCCCCTCTAAGTGAATGTTTTCCAGAATACTGGATTGGGGGGGAAGCAAGATTTCCCTTGCCTTTTGTTGGCACAGGCACAAAATGCCACCCATATTACTGCTAGGCACAGAAGCTGGAATCGGTTCAAATTATACATAATTTTTATCAGATTCCAAGATACCACTCGAGGTGTGGCTGAAAAGAATGTCACGTTGTAGGTACCAGATAGAAAGCACAGCATCAGCACCTGCACGCTGACTGCAGTGCTTTGATGTTCGCAGATAAGGTCAGTAATCTGCATACTGGGGAATTATTCACAGCCTGCGGGTTGTGGAAAAATGTTTTCAGAGGCAATGCAAAGACAGTGTGTTGAAACTAGGATAGTGCTTGTTGTAAAAAAAGGCTGGGAAGAGAACTCTTCTAGGGGGGTTGAAAGCTCCCTGGGATCCATCTGAACAGGTCAATCGTCTCCACACATAATGGAGGCAAAAATGGAAGATACTCGTCTGTTTGATGGTAAAAACACAAGGTACACAAAAAATCTTAGCCTGAGCTCCCAAACAGGAGAATTGAGGGAATGAACTTAATAGTGACTCAGACAGAATGCCACCAGCAGTGAATAGCTATTGATTCAAACCACTTGCTTTGAACAGGTGATGCCATATCCCTGAAGCAATTGCCACCTTTCAGGAATTAATTTGGAGGATTTTTTGGCCCAAGAAAGCCATCTAATGTATTATACATCTGCACAGACTAAATGTGATGTTACTAGAGAACCTAAAGCTGAAAAACGTCAGCCAAGATATACCAAAAACCAGACCACACTCTGAGGTTCCCATGCTCCTTTGCAGCTATTTTTGTCATAAGTTGAATGGAAATAGAACTGCTTAAACAGTCACTAATACTGAGCCATTCTCACAAGGCAGCTACTTCTCCTTTCAAGTCCTACATTAATCATGTGTGACTTTGATAATCCAAGCTTTTATTTTTCCTTCCACTCTATGCCCTTCCTTCTGGAATCAATGACACATCCTTTTCATGAGCATGACATGCCAACAACTAAACCACAAACATCTGATAGAAGTCAAAAAAGAATTAATAACTGGTTACACCGCTAGCTGATTTGCCTAGTGATGGTGGCATCACTTCTCTTGAGTGGAACTCACATTCAAGATTCAAGACATAACTGCCTTATAACCAACTAACAATAATCATTAATCACTTAATGATGTTTTGCATAAAATGTGTCAAACATGTCAATTCCAGTTCTCAGTGGGCTCTTGCAGACCACACCAGACTGCCTGGGGTCTGGCTACAACTTATGAGTTCTGTCACAGAGGGTAAGAACAACATTTCTCCAAACAGCACTGGGACACATCAACAGAAAGGCGGAAAGATGTTTTGGAGGCAAACAGAATCGTACAGTTGTCTAGGCTGGAAAGAACCTTTCAGATCATCTTGTCAAACCATCAACAATATTGGTCTTTTTTCTGTGAACAGCAGACAACATGCTGAGAGGCCAGCCTACCAACATCTTCCGCTGGCTGGTAAGCACAAAAACAAATTAGTTTTTCAGCTAAAAAAAAAATTGGACTTAGAATTTTCTGATCTGCTTCACTTTATCCTGTACTTCTCCATTTATCTACACAGTTTCTGTGAATCATCCAACAGAATAGAATCATAGAATAGTTGGGGTTGGAAGGGATCTTAAAGATCATCGAGTTCCAACCTCCCTGCCGGAGGCAGGGACACCTCCCACTGAATCAGACTGCTCAGTGCCTTGTCCAGCCTGGTCTTGAACACCTCCAGAGAGGGGGCATCCACAACCTCTCTGGGCAACCTGTTCCAGTGTTTCACCATCCTCACTGTAAAGAATTTCTTTCTTATGTCAAGTGGTTGCTCACAAGCAACAAATCCCCAAGGACATGTTGGCTGGTTACTTCTTGCCATTAGAGGTGCATTCAGTACAATTAGCAATCAATTATGCCAATGACATGCACATCATACAAGATGCTTAAAGACAGAGGAAAAACATGAATGCTAGCAGAGGGCAAGATGGTCTGCTCATCAGTGATTACAGGAAGAAGTCCCTCTAAATAAACTCATAGAATGGTTTGGGTTGGAAGGGACCTTAAAGATCATCTAGGTGCAACTCCCTGCCATGGGTAGGGACACACTCCACTAGGGTTGCTCAATGCCTCATTCAGCCTGGCCTTAAACACTTGCAGGGAGGGGGCATCACCAGCCTCTCTGAGCAAACTCAGTCCATGCTGTCTCTACCAGAACTCTACAGAGCACTAATGAAGGGTTAAAACGCAGTACCAGCTACTCTACCTAACTTTACATTTTTTTAGCCTAAGGAAGGAAAGAAAAAGCTTTGCTGGCTGCAAAATTGGCGTTCATTAATTTTACATGAACCAGCAGCATAACCCACATCGCCTCCAGACAGCGGCGCTTTGTGTGGCAAGCCTGGGGGAAACTAAACAGGAACACACTCCCCTGGCTCTAAACGGTTTATCCCAAACAATTAGGCACTAACAATGACCAAGATAATTGGCATGTTATGAACATTTCAGAGCACATCAGAAGCAACCCCTCCATTAATTAGCACTGCCCACTTCCTTATTCCACCCATATACAATGAGGATGGTGAGACACTGGAACAGGTTGCCCAGAGAGGTTGTGGATGCCCCCTCCCTGGAAGTGTTCAAGCCCAGGCTGGACAAGGCACTGAGCAGCCTGATCTAGCGGGAGGTGTCCCTGCCTATGGCAGGGGGTTGGAACTCGATCTTTAAGGTCCCTTAATGATCCCTTAACCCAAATTATTCTGTGATTCTATGATTCTAGGTTGTGGATGCCCCCTCCCTGGAAGTGTTCAAGCCCAGGCTGGACAAGGCACTGAGCAGCCTGATCTAGCGGGAGGTGTCCCTGCCTATGGCAGGGGGGTTGGAACTCGATGATCTTTAAGGTCCCTTCTAATCTGAACTATTCTATGATTCTAGGTTTTGGATGCCCCCTCCCTGGAGGTGTTTAAGGCCAGGCTGGACCCGTCACTCAGCAACCTGGTCTAGCAGGGGGTGCCCCTGCCCATGGCAGGGGGGTTGGAACTGGATGATCTTTAAGGTTCCTTCCAACCCGAACTATTCAATGATTCTCTATCAACTTCCCACCTATATGCTCTTAGCGGACACAACTGGCTTGTGGTATTATCCAGCATCCACCACTGGTGGCCTCAATTTGTAGCCAGTGAATGCCACCGCTACGCACCAACCCTTGGTGTCACAGGAGGACAGAGCGCCACAGCAACCTTCAGGGAAGGCTTTGTAAGACAAATTGGAGCACGAATGATGGGAAGTAGCAGGGGAAAGTGGGATTATTTGGTTATTCCTTTGAGCTGTACCTCTGGCCTGGCGGCTCCGAGCGGGAGGGCAGAGGCGGCCTCTCACAGCCGGAGCTGAGGGGGAACACGGGGCTCGCGCGCCCTCGCGCCCCCTGGCGGGCGCGGCGCCCCACTGCGAGCGCAGCCACATCGCCGGCACCAAGATGGCCGCGGATCCCCCCCTTCCCTCTCCCCTTTCTTTTCCTCTTCCCACCCTGCTGGATTCATGCCCCACACCGTCTCCGCCGTCCCGCAGGACTCCTCCCGCCGCCTCAGCAGTTCCCCCGTCGCCTCTCCAGCAAATGTCACCTGGAGGAGGAAGAGAAAAAAAAAGTCTCAGAAGACAGGCCTGGATGCCCCCTCCCCTCGCAGCCCCAATGCCCCACGGCCATGAGGGGGCCGCCACAGGTCTCACAGAGATATCCGCTGACCCACCTGGGATAGGAACGCGTTACTTCATCAAAATCCCCTTGCCGACCCATCTGTTCTGAAGCAGAGAAGTTTATTCTGACACTTGCACTTGGGTGGAACAGCAAAGCAGGATTTATATAAGTCCCTTTGAAGTTACAGCCCAGGGAAAAATGGTGGAACCCCACCAAATCCCAACCACTAGCACGTAACAGAAAAGAGAAATATAGAATCATAGAATGATTTGGGCTGGAAGGGACCTTCAAGATCATGTAGTTCCAACCCCCCTGCCATGGGCAGGGAATGAGATTTTTATGGTATATCAACAACCAAACCCAACCACTCAGAGTTGTGAAGCAGAGACATCAATATAGGAGAGAACCAAGAGTTGCTCAGAAGTGCAGTTTTGGCTGGTTTTCCCCCATTTTGGGAAAGAGTCTGTATCTAAAATGATTCAGATTAAACACTTAAAGACAGGTTGTGGGTTTTTTAAAATATAATTTAGATTATGTGAAACATTAAGTTTACTAAATCCAAAAGTTCCTTCTCTTCACAGCTTTCTATTTGTCATTATTTTATCAAATTCAAGCCAACATGCTGGTTTGCTTCAATTTGATACTCCACTTTGAGCCCTCTGTAAATAACTATATAAATGACTGAATTTGCTTCTTAGGAAAGTTGTCAAAATTCTGTTTTGTAACAGCACATACTCTAAATTTTGTTTAATCTTAGAGCTACGTGCATATTTTTTGTTAATAGGCCATTAAGGATATGGTTATCATTAGATATCATTTTGGAGTTAAAGGATTTGTTACGGTTTTTGTCTGAGTTAGAGCCGTAGTTGGACTTGATAATCTAAAAGGTCCCTTCTAACTAAGGCTATTCTATTCTATAGAACCAGAAAAACACAATGGCTACAGATGGATTTGCCTGGAGCCAAGAGCCCCAGATTCACCTCCACAGAGGAAAAGGAGGGATACTCAGTAGTAAAGTCTGGAGTTAGAGACTCTTGTTCACAAAATGCCAGTAAACAACTGCTACAGCAAGGAGAACAAACCTGTTCTGACCATGTTTGTAAAACTTAGTCGAATAATCAGAGTTCAAATACAGGAAATGGAAATCAGCAAAACTAAAAGGTCACCCCAAATCCTGCATTTGCATTGTAAATTAAGTAGCCTTTAAAATCCTGAAATTTGTCTCATATCCTAATCACATCTCACCCTCCAATATTAAAATAATTAACCTGATCAAAACTTAAAAAAAAAAATTAAATGCCAAACAAAGGGAAGTTGCCATATTTTTGGGGCTACTTTGCTTAAATGGGCATCGTACAAGCAGAAGTTGCTCAAGTGTTCTCTATCACTTTTCATAATAATCATTTTTCATCATAATCTTCTTTCTAAGTGAAATTTATTATCCTTTCAACTGGTAATAAAATTAAGGAAACCTGAGTAACTTCTGAAGTGTAAATTGTAGTTGTCAATCCACAACAGACAGGCTAACTCCAGGATTTTTTTCTTTTGCCATTCCTGGAAGGTCCCAAGCACCTCCCAAAAGAGGCTCCTAGAATAACATGGGAAATGGAGTTGGTATCACAGGAAGACATTAGATAGAAGAAAGAGTGCTGAAAGAAGAAGAATAGGTAAGATTTGGTCAGCAAGGGGTAAATTAGAAAGTGCTAGACTTGATTTAAACTGAAGCAAGCATTAGGAGCAATATTTTTGTAAGCTCACCTCAGAGGCTTTGCTTCACATGGACTGAAGATGGTCACTTCCATGCAACTCCTCTTCCTTTATAAAATCTCTTCCACATAAATTAAGGAAACATCATTCCCTGCAGAGCCCAGGTGAACTTTTCAGCTCAAGCAAGGTGGTTTGATGACACTAGATACCTATTTGCAGCCAACTCTGGCAATGGAACAGGTTTGAGGAACAATTTAAGGTACAGAGGTATTTTGGAAGTAGTTTCTGCACCAACCCTAAAGGTGGCAATAAAGCAGGAGACTTTTACCAAACAAGCAGAAAGGAGGAGCAATGGGAGCAAAACAGGAGTCACTGCTGGGTCTCTTTAGCTTGGAGAAGAGGAGACCTTATAAAAGTTTATAAATATGTAAAGGCTGAGTTTCAGGAGGATGGAGCCAGGCTCTTCTCAGTGACCTTCAATGATAGGACTCAGGGCAGTGGGTGGAAGCTGGAACACATGAAGTTCCACAGAAATACAGGAAAAAACTTCTTCACAGTGAGGATGACAGACAGTGGCACAGGCTGCCCACAGAAGGTGTAGGGTCTCTTTCTCAGGAGACATTCAAAACCCACCTGGATGCCTTCCAGTGTGACCTGGTCTAGGTGTTCCTGCTCCAGCAGGGGGATTGGACTAGATGATCTCAAGGTCCCTTCCAGTCCTTGATATTCTGCGATTCTGTGTGAAATGATGCTATCACAAAGAAGGGAAGAACAATAAAAATACCTTATGCATATGAAAAAAATTGTGCTTACAAATTGCTTTACAAAGACAAACACATAGGTACTTACATGACATTTTGTGCCAGGGTGACAGAAACTATCACATCTTCACACTGTAACTTTGCTTTGACAAGATTTAAAATCTACCCACAAAAATTTCACTGTCTCCTTTGTATGCATAGCTGGGCACAAGAAACCTCAAGCCACATTATACTCCACAGGCTTATCAGGAAGGATCCATAGTTGCTGTAAATCAATGCATGGATTTCAGTGGTGCTAACACGAGTTTACATCCCCTAACAATCTGTTCCATGTCTATCTGAGGTAGAGATTTCTGTGTGGAAAAGCTGTTTTCCTTCTGCTGCTCCTTTGCATGCTTAAAGGAACAGAATTTCCATGTCAAACTTCTTCTCAGAAAGAGCAAGCATGAGCAGTGATCTTTCTAGAGTTAGACTAACAACAGAAAATATGTAGGTTTTGTTCTTTTTCAAATAAGCAAGATTTCCCAGTGATTTCACATTACTATAATAAACTTAATTTGTGAAAAACCTATAAGCATTGAGTCCGAGTGTGTGGTTTCTTGACATCTTCATAAGGCAGAGTAACATAATTGCTAGCCTTTGTGTTAAGCGCGTTTTACAGCAGAGCGGGCTCAGTGGGAGGTGCAAGATGGCCTGCAGAACAATCCATCAAACTCCTGACGTTTCTTGGCAAGTCTGTGCACACACAGCTTCACGGGCCTGAAGCCACTAACACAGCCACATGTTCAGGTCTAGCACAGTTGGCTTAAAAAGACAGTCCTGCTATCAAAAAGGCTGGATAATGGTAGCAATCATCAAATGCCTGACTGTAACTGATTTGACAGATGATGCTGGAAAGATACATCCATCTAAAGAAGCTGCATTAGCTGTCCAGGTGACTGTCCTACTGTGACTGACCTCATGGATGTGCTACAGGCTGACATTGCTGGTCCTTCTAATAGTCACCTTGCTATTCAGTATATTCATAGATATATATTCATAAATATCATCTTGCATTCAGTACATTCATAAAGATTCTAACA
The DNA here is from genome assembly GCA_013400935.1 of Turnix velox. Lineage (NCBI taxonomy): Eukaryota > Metazoa > Chordata > Aves > Charadriiformes > Turnicidae > Turnix > Turnix velox. The sequence goes on from VZTY01026849.1 coordinate 62,549, forward strand.
CTGGAGTAGCACAGTTAGAGGACAGAAGCACTGTTTGACAATGCCAAGGCTAATTTAATTCAAAACAGGTTCACAGTTAATCTTTAGAAAATGCTACATAGCCTGAAACATAACAGAAGACAATAAAAATAAGCAAGAACAGAAAATAGATGTAAACAAACCTCTTAACACTGTTTCTTCTACTGTAAAAGCACACTGGGCATAAAAAAGCTGAAATACTATGTTTATAAAGGACAAAACTGCCAAGATTTTGCAGTTCTATATGAATTGCAAAAGAGAAAAACAGCGTTCTAAATGTGTATATTTAAGACACCCTCAGAAATGGTTTAGAGGGGCCTGATGCAAAGTGCAGCCCACATTTACCATCCTCTGTAATTACTCACTAAACAGACCATACAGGCTCCTTCCAGGTGATTATAGAACTCACTGCATATTTTTCATTGAGATCTGAAATAAAACCCACTGAACATACATCAAAGAAATTATGAAAATATGGGGTGACAAGTGCTCCTCAATTAAGACCAATTTCATAAACACTGTAAAATTATATAAGCTGGATTTGACAGTAGAAGTGGTCTACCCCTTTTCCATCACTCACTCATGCCCCTAGAGCATGTGAGAGGACAAGACATTTACAGTGGAATGAATCAGGAAATCACTCTGGGTTGAAAACCAAAGCATTCCTTTCTTTGCCACATCATTTTATTTCAGATTAGTTCTTCAACCCAAGTCATGGCCCAGCCATGCTAAGGGAACAGAGGAAGCAGAGTGAGGGGAAGAAACAAGCTGGTTCTTTCAATGGCAGCTTTAACTTATCACAAAACCTTAGCCAAAAGGCACAACAGCACCACTGCCAGATGGCATTTTAACATTCCCATATATCCACTGCTGATTCTCCTGTTCATTTATGGAAAGAAAACAAACAAAATTAAAACCACTACTTCATAGTGTAATTTAGAGTAAAAATATTCTGTCTAGCTTTGAGGTTAGCTTTCCTTTCAGCCTCCCTTTTGTGTTGTATATAATCTACCCATAGTAATATGACATTCTTAGTAGTTCCCTTTAAATGTCTTTGTTCCTCAACAGCATTCTCTTCCCTCTTTGCTCAAAGCTCAAGATAAGTTCAGCTTTTTTAACCCTCCCCATTGTTTTTCATTTGGCCACAGCATTATGCTTCCATTCACCATTGTAACAACTTACCCGCTTTACCTGAGATATTGTTGTGAGGTCTTTCAAAAAACCAAATTGAGCCCTTGATAAAAAGATCTGGGTCAGGTATTTTGTACCATCAGCTTTTGAGGCCCACGAGATACGGTGGCCTAACATCACACTTCATTAAGCAACATGAAAAAAGAAAATTCAGCACTACAAAGTTTTCCAAAAAGCCACTTTCACTCAGAAAGCTTGAAGTGCTCTCCTAGGATGTCATTATGATCAAAAGGTAGGCATAGAAAACTTCAAAAATAGCCAAAGCAGGAAAACCACACAGTTTTTTATAACAGTAGAGACTCCATCAGGAACATTTCAATATTGTTGAAAATTAACAAGTTCTTTAGTACAGTGTCCTCCTGTGCTGGCTACAGAATACTAAAAAAAATTTTAAAAAAATAATTAAAAAAAAAAACACACAAAAAAAAAACCACAAAAAACCCTACAAAGGGAAAATAGTATAATAAGGGAAACAGTAGCAAAACTAAAGCCTTTTGTGGCTGTTTGCTATTCTAATCAGGTAGAATAACATGTCATGCAGCACATGCTTGAAAGCTTTCATTTAGCAACATCTTCTCCTGGAAGATCTCATTTTGCATTCATCATTGTCATAGTCTCATTTGCTACAATTGCTCCACAAAATTAAAAACCATAATGAAAATTAGGATTTGTGTTGGAGAAAAGTTTAATTGCTAATTATATATTTTTTTTTAATGCAGAACTCTTTGTGAAAAGGAGCTGAAAGACCTTGTCCTGATTTCCACAACACCATGGAATGTGACAGAGCTGAGCTAGTGAGGCAAGGCCCATAGGAAGAGACGCTTTGAGCAAACTACCAAGATGTGCAAGAATCGTGACAGATCAGAATTAAAACAAATGTTTTCATTTCAGCTGAAGGGAACAGAATGACTTGCAAGTAGCAAAGAACACAATTTGTTTCTGTGTTCCTTGTAAGAACTGACAGGATGGGCACTCCCCTACAAAAATAGAGTCTGCCATACAATTATATAAGGAAGGTTATTTTACTAATTGGCAGTCTTGATTTCTTACTTAACAGCAGTATGAGTGGAATTTGATAAAACCAAGAGAATCCAGCTGACATGAACATGGATGTCACAAGTGAGGCGTTATATCATCTCCTTGAAAATGCTGAACAGAGAAATGAAAGTATATACATCAAAATCTTGATATCTTTAAGTGATCTGACATATTGCAAACCATAGATAACCACATATAGAGAGATAAAGTTGATGGGAGTGATGATGTCATAAGAGACACATTATAAAAAAGTTCTCTGAATGGTGAAACTGGAGTTATTTTTCTTGGAGATAAAAATAAATCACATCAACATTTAACTGTCAAATTGAAGAATGGGGGCGAGGGGAAGGTGTTTTAAAGACTGATTTGGAATTGTCGTTTATCTTCTACAAGGGAAAAAGTTAAATCACTTGCCAATAGAGAATGTTATTCACCATCAGGCCCAAGTGGGGCAGGAGCTACCCACAGGTCAGAAAGGGAGATGCACCGAAGTGCTCTCTGCTTGTGGTTTTTTAGCCTTTACTTTTTGAGAGTGAGAGTGTCTTTATCCTACAAGTTGCGAGTTTAGGGATAGAACTTTGCCTTCAGGAATCTAAAGCGTCCCTTGTCCCTCCCCAGGATGGTGACACTGCTGTGCTGAATCACCTCTGTCACCCCCCTGAGGGAGCTAAACAGCTCCCTAACCGCACCTAACGTCCTCCGGCTAAGCATCATTCCACTTCCATCACAGAATGGTTTAGGTTAGACTCTAAAGATCATCCAGTTCCACCCCCTGCCGTGGGCACATACACCTCCCATCAGCCCGGAGTGGGATCACCCACTCCCGCAACAGAGCTCGGAACCTGAAAGACGGGCACCGACAAACTCACTTTCCACATGAACAAGAGAGGAGTAGCCACAGCCATGGGCACTTAAAAAAAAAACCAAAAAACTCCAATAATCAAAAAAAACCACCCCCAACCACAAAAAAACCCCCACATCACCAAGAAGGCAACACTTATTCAGCTCGTCAGGAGCTCGGCAGTAGCTCAACTTCATGCAGCCTCACAGCCCACAGACGGAGAGCTCAGATGGAAGGAAAGCAGACACCCCGTCCTCGCCAGAGCCGAGACAAGTGTGGGGAAGAGGTGTCCTGGAGCACCTCTCCGAGAGGACGGGAACA